>CAKNWT010330255.1:0-16820 GCA_932066315.1 Andricus coriarius | reverse complement strand
CTTTCCCAGAAGCGAGAAATCTAATCCTTGCCCACTCCTTACTTTCCCCTTGCAAATGAAGTGTTGCAGTAGCTACGAGTTAGGGTGAGTTGAATATGAAATAGCTTGTGTTTTCTTGAATCCTTTGGAATTTTACTATCTGTTTTCTATTCCATTTTCTATTAATTTGAATACGTTAGAATCAAAACTAGAATCAGTTCATAAGTTATTCAGAAGGAAACACTTTTTATAATTGAGATTCAACGGTAATATTATAGTAATTAGAGCTCTTTCACAGGTTTTTAATTTTGAAAATCATAATGTGTTACGTAAAAGATCGGCGATTTATGCCTACTGGACAACACCTTATTTCATCTGCAGTCAAATTATCAACTGCGCCGCTCATTATATTTATTTTTATTCGCGAATTATTTCCATCTGTCCTATATATTCCATGAAGAGTCCCACTATAATCCAATATTGCAAAAACGTCACCACTGGTTGTTGATAATACAATATATTCTTGTTTTGGCCCAAGCATATATTTAGTATCATTTATTCGCATTCGAATTGGTTCATAGGCAGGAAAAACGTATCTTCGAAATTCAAATTGCTGGTTGTGGTTTGTGCTACGAATAAGCCGAACATAGCCAAGTTGTTCTATTGCACATCCAAGTACTTTAGCAGAAAGAGGCCTTCCCGGAGAGGACCTGGACCTAGCACGAAGAGGATGCCCCTGAGGTGAAGTTCGTTCAGGTAAATATTGTCTGCCAGAAGCAGAAGATCCAGGGTTACATTCGCTATTGGTATTCGGTTGTGACTGTAGTGAATCGGAATTTGCAGAACCTTTAATAAAATTGTGGGGAAAGATTGGGTGACGTCTGCCTACTGGACAGTCTCGAACTTCATCTGGGGTCAAAATATCAACCTCGCCGCTTATCATATTTACTTCAATTCTCGATTTAGCTTTATTTGTCGTAAACATTGCAGAAAGAAGTCCGCTATACTGTAATATTGCAAAGATCTCACTATTTGATGTCGATAATACAATATGTTCTTGGTTTGGCACGGGAATAAGGTTATTTTCTGGTCGCAATCTAATTGGTTTATCTGCAGGAAACACATATCTTCGGAATTCGAATCGTATGATCTGATTTGAGTGGGGAATAAGCCGAATGTATCCAAGTTGTCCAAGTGTATATCCAAGTACTTTAGGTGAATGCGGCCACCCAGGAGGCGATCTGGCTTCGGTATGAAGAGAAGGATTCTGAGGAAAAGTTTGGTCGCGTGAATTATGTCTCTGAGAAGAAGAAGAACCAGGCCTATGTTCGCTATTAGGATTCCATTCGGACTGTAGAGAATCGTTATTTGCTGAAGTTTTATTACAATTTTTGGGGAAGATGGGGTGCTTTTTACCCACTGGACAATCTCGCATTTTATCTAGGGTCAAATTATCAACTGCGCCGCTTATCATATTCACTTTGATTCTCGACGTAGTTTTATGTGTCGTATATAGTCCACGAAGAATGCCGCTGGGCTCTAATATTGCAAAAATGTCACCATTGGATGCTGATAATACAATATGTTCTTCGTTTGGCAAGAAAATATAGATCGCTTCTTGTAGCAATCTAATTGGATAACCAGCAGGAAACTTGCATCTCCGAAATTCGAATCGTAGATTCTTATTTGTGCGGGGAAAGAGCCGGATGTATCCAAGTTGTCCAAGTGCGTATCCAAGTACTTTAGGAGAAGTTGGCCTACTAGGAGGCGACTTGTCCCTGGCACGAAGAGGATGCTCCTCAGGAACCCGAGGTACAAGACAAGAAGGAAAATAGCGACAGTGGACCGGGCGGGGAGTATCAAGGCTATCTCTGCTTGACTGCGAACTCAATTCTGCGAAAACAAATAGATTAATGTTTCTTGTTGAACAAACTTCAAAAAGAGCTTGATACTTTTTTCTTGTTTTTTGGTATAAGATACTTTAAAATCATAAGTAAAGGATTTTGTAAAGAAAAGTTGTGTGGCGTAACAATTTCATGTTAAAAATGATTGAGGCTCACTGTGTTTGATTTTAACACAACTCATTGTCTTGATTTCATTCTTGGAATTTATTTCGAATTCGTTAAAAATCAACTGAAATTCTCATAAACTTCATGGAATTCCTCTAAGTTGATTTAAATTCAGAAGAACATATGTCCGATTATTAATGCATGTTAGTCACTTCTAGATAATTTCAGTACCATTTTGGATTCAAATTATTATGATGTCAAAGAACAGTGTTCAAAAACAAAATCTAATTTCCAAATAACTTCTTCTTTTCTTAAAACTGCAATCATTTCGTGAAAAAAATGAACCCGAATAAATTCTTTGTCGTCTTTGTAGGTTGAAAATGCAGCCATTTGGTTAAAAATTCTATTGCATTGCTGAAAAGTAATTTCTTTGTTGTATGCTTAGTAGTATATTATGCAGAAAGGAGAAGAAGAGGGACATTATTGATACATGTATGTTTTCAGTGAGAGCCGTAGGAGCCGATCTTAAAGGTGGCTTTTCAAGTTCGTTGGTGTGTGATGGCCATTATATCTATGTCGTTATGATGCCGTCCGAGACGAGGAATACCGAGACTGGCTCGCTTTCGCCTCGTTCATTTCTCGGTTCCTTCTAGTTTTCTCGGGCCTCTTCCTCGGTTTGCCTAGTCATATTATTCTTCTTCCTGTCTCATCCTTCCTCGTTCTCGCCTCGGTTTTTGCAAGGAATGCGAGAGATGTGCGCTAGTGGAGTGGACAGCTTGCGGGAGAGTAATTTTGCCACTCTGACGCGCTAATGCTAACAAGCGATCTTCACTAAATAGTTAAAGTCGAAATATGATTATATATTATACTTTTTGCCATTAATAATTTATTTGATATCAAACGCGACTATGTTAAAATTTATTCAAAGATTTAGCTTTACTCTGCTTGTATGTTATTTTGTTCTTATCACAAATTCATGCTGTCAATTAGAACAATAGTATATATGGAAGAGAAAGGTAAAAATATTGGTTTATTTTTAAGTCTTTGGCATTTGAAGAATTAAGCACTAATTTAGTTTTTTATATGTCAAAGTAGAATTTAAAAATATTCTTCTGTCTAAGTTCTACGTTTGGTGAATAGAATGTATTTGTCGGGGCATTGAGAAGATCAAAAGTGCATACCTACTTGAATCACTTTGACTATTACATATTTTTTAAATCGTATGAAATTGGAACGTATAATAAGTAATAAGTAATAAATAAGTCAGTAATAAGACTTTCATAAACTCATAAGATCAGCACACAATCGATTTTATAATTCACCTCTGCAAAATACATGTATGTATGTATATTCATGTAAGTAAAAAACTTTATAATCCGGAAATACCTTAGCACTAAAAAGTTTCCTTTTGGGTCCCGCACGACGTGTATATCTTAGCGGTTGGCTAAGTCGAAATTAAATAAAAAAGTTCTTTATTCGCAGAGATGTGAAAAAATTGTGAATGTTATTATTGTCTCTTAATCTCTATAATATGCCCAATTTTGACCATTTTTGCACAATTTTCATTCAAGTTCATATAGGAAAAGTTTGATCTTTTATGGAGTCCTAAAAATGAAAAAAATATAGCAGCTCCAAAATTTATGAATAATTTTCCTAGCATATAGAAAAACCTTCTTATGTTTGAAATGTATTTTCAAAACATTGAAAAATCGGAACATTCAGAATGTCGTGTTCATTTGAAAAATTCAGTGACTCGTCATTTTTAATGATCTGATCTTCTCCAGTTTTTGAGAAGTACATTTTAAACATGAGAAAGCTTTTTTGTGCTAAAAAAAATATGTGCAGAGCTTTTAGACTTTTTCTCACTTTCAGGTGCTTATACACAAAACTGCGATTAAAAAATTATTTTTCTTCATTTCAACTTCGTCCAACCGCAAGATATCAATTATTATTCAAAAATTTTAAAAGATTCCAAAAGATTCCACAGATATTTTAAGATTTCACATGGATTTTGCATGCACTAAAGGCTTTCTGAAATTCACCAAGATTTTCAAATATTTTAAGCATTTCACAAAAATGTCAAATATTGCAATGTTTTCAGATTATTACAAAAGATTTCAGAAGTATTTCACAGAATTTTTAGCTTTTTTTAAGGATTTCAAAAAATGTTACAAAGATTTCAAAAATGTTGCTAAAATTTCATAAGATTCCGAAATATTTTACAGAAATTTCAAGATTTCACATAGATTTTGCATACTTTAAAAGACTTCAAGGAATTCACAATCATTTCCAAATATTTCTCGGGTTTCACAAACATTTCAAATATTTTAATACGTGATAAATTCTGTAAACTACAAATGACCTAAAAGTATGCCTATCATTCTACATTTCTGTTTCATATATTGTGTTGTTGTAATTTGCGAAAAATTATTAATAAGAAGAAGGCAACATACTCAAAGAGTGAATTTATATCTTTGAAAAACTTGTAATATAGTCGTGTTAGATACCAAATTAATCAGCAATAGGCAAACAAGTATAATATCTAATAAGATTTTGACTTTAACGATTCATTTAAGAATGCTAATTAGAATCAGCGCGTCAGAGCTGCAAAAGAACGCTCCCCGAGTTATCCGCTATACTACCGCACATCTGTCGCATTCCTCGGAGAAACCAAGGCGAGGAACGAGAAAGAACGCCACGAAACAAGGCAAAATGATACGAAGCAAAACCATAGGAGAAATACCTAGAGAGCAGGTATGTCTCGTCTCGTGTAGTCTCGTTCCCTGGGATTCTCACTCAGCGGCAACACTACTGTGACGTCATAATTTTTGGACGATATAAATCTACAAAGGGCAATTATATCAATATAAGCTGGAAAGAAGGACTTCGTGTTTGCTCCACAGGTCTGAGAAATGGCCGTATTCACGCATGTACTATATGAAATATAATAAAAAGGATATATATAGTTAAAAGTTTGTCATAAGGACAACCGCAGGATTTCGCTGGGAGCAGGTGCTAATCCGAAAAATTGCACCCTGAGGACACGGAGCGACCCAAGGACGAAATCCTTCTGCATTTTCCCCGCAAGTGTCGTGGCATTTTCTTGACACGCAGGGATGCTTTTCAGGCTATTAACCAGTGAAGCCTTGGCACCTCCAAGAGCGCCGATGATCAAGACAATTAGCTTAACGGAATATTCCGGGTATAGCCGTCGCAACTCCCTTATAAGTTCTTTATACCTCTCTTTGTTTTCATTCTCCTTGGCTATGATGTTTTTGTCAGCTGCTGCCGAAAATGTCGAGAATATGAAGTTCCAGTATATCCGACACTTCTCATTCTCGAAAATTGATTCTATTTCCCTAGGAGCGTTTAGCGGAGCGGTATTTGGGCTGATGCCGTAAGAGTGACAGAGATGGTAATAAAGCACTCTTAGTGCCGCATTGTGCCATTGGATGTAGGTCGTTCCCGCATGAATTGGACAACCAGATAGTATGTGTCCTAGATGCTCGGGGTGTGCATGACACGCTCTGCAGCTATCATCGGGAATGTCTTGGCTCAAAATGTGGCGACGGTATGCTAGAGTGGAAATGACACCGTCTTGGCATGCCAAAATGAAACCCTCCGTGCCCGACTTCAATCCGGGTGATTTAAGGAAAGCAAACGTTAGCTCATAAGACATCGACAGATCCTCCACATTTCTGTGGAAGATGCCATGCATCTTCTTCTGGAGGAGCTGTTCGCGGAAGTTTTTCTCCTGTGCTTTCTTAATCTGGGCCTTCAGGCGTGAGTACTCGAGATGCATAAGATTTGATGCACCTTGCTCATCCCTGATATTGAAGTCAAGGCCGAGTGTTTCAGCAGCCTGCTCCGCTGCTTTGTAGAGAAACGCCCCTTTGCCCACTTCTTCGTGTTTCCTGACCATTTTAAGAAGAGGGTCCTGTCCATTTGCGACTATATGTGCTGTACCCAAAATAATCCTGTTGTGAAGACATTCAAGATTTAGTATTCCGCGACCACCTTGACGGCGTGAGGTGTAAAGTCGCGGAACAGAAGATTTAAGGTGCATGCTTTTGTTCATGTGTATAACCTTTCGGGACCCGATATCGAGCGATCTGAGCTCGTCCTTCGTCCATGGAACCACTCCAAATGAAGAGAGTACTACCGGCACGGCAAGCATGTTCGTCGCAGATACTTTGTTCTTCGCCGACAGTTCTGAAGACCCAATCCGTCGAATAAGATGTTTGTATCTGCATCGGAGAGTATCCTTTATAGATGTCACGTCCTGAATGCGGCTCTGTGGCACGCCCAGGTATGTATAGGGCTCTCCAGCGCTAAGGTGTCGTATAGCGCTTCTGTCGACGAGCTCAGGGTCTTCCGGGATTCAATTTAGTTTTCCTTTCTTCAAATAAACCTTGGCGCATTTTTCTAACCCGAACTCCATTCTAATTTCTTGAGTGTACTCTTTGACAATTTCTAGAGCCAGATGTAGTTTCTCTTGATTTTTAGCATAGATCTTGAGATCATCCATGTAAAATACATGAGTGCCTTTATGCTTTCGATTTCCAGTTTGCCACAGAGGTACCCTTCGGAATGGCGAAGTGCGAGTGATAGTGGCAATAGTGTGAGGCAAAAGAGGAGAGGGCTCATGGTATCGCCCTGAAACACACCTCTCTGAAAGGTGATACTGTTAGTGATCACACGATGTTTTCCAGACGAGATAGTAAATCTGGTTTTCCAAAGCGGCATTAATCTCTCTATGCACATCACGATGTGTGGATGAACCTTTAAGCTTTCCAACAGACAGATGATAAGTAATATATGATAGATGATAAGATGATATATATATTATATTAGTATATTCACCAATCGATTTAAAGATGACCGCTAGAGTGAACACGAAAGTAGAGACCATCCTCATTTTCGCAATGTAGAGGAAAAACTGATTAATGGTTCAGTGAATAAGTGGATCAACTAACGTAACTAAAGAATATCCTATTGTATCATCAGAGTACAAATATATACGTAAGTGGTCGTTATCTCACATATATGTGACATGACGACGTTATTAGTTTCAAGATTGTCCTTCAAAGGTATAATTATTAAATTGTCATCTCAAATTAAAGGTATTGGGTTTAATTGGTCATAATCTATGTATGAAACAAAAAAAATTGTTAAAAAGAAGAGTTCTTTGAATCGTTTCAAACTACAGAGAAAAGTATATGTGAAATAAAGAACGAACAATAACATGATAAAATACGTGTGTTTTATTTAGTACTCTCCAAATGAAATCAAATATTCTAACCAGAAAGAATAAAATCTTACAGTTTTTAAGGTTTTTACCATGAAGTATAAAAAATTATACACGTAATTAGTGTGAGTACAGGGCAATAAGCTACTATAACAGATAAGATTGTGAAAGAAGTATACCTTAGTTTACTATTAGTTTACATATTGAAAACGAACATCTTTGAGAAAAGGTACCGGGCTAGGATCGGGGGACTTCTTCAGCTCATTAAAAAAAAATCAACTTTCTGAAGGTTAAAGTTGAAATACTCAGTCAAACATTAATATACTTAAGAGAAGATCCACGTGTTTGGTTGAAAATCAATCATTTTTAGTTAACATATTACAAGTTTACTTTAAATTTATATATTTTGTTTTATATTCTTCTTTTTTGAAAGTAAACTAATTTTTTTGAATAAAAATTCGCATACATGGTCAAAAGTTTAACTCATTTGTTGGAATTTCATTTCATAAATCGTGTAGAAAATTCTTGTTTTTTCGAATCGATGACTTCGGACAAATAAATTTTGATAAACAAAAAAAAATCTGCCTCAGCCCGGACTTGAACCGAAGTAATCGTTTTAATATCTAAATTTATATTAATTAAAAATTTAGAAACCTGGACGTTAACACCTATTAATGGTAATAACATAGAACTTCCCTGTAGAAAGATAGCTATGGGGATCATGAAAATATCTGCTGATGTCTCGGTGGTGTAATTGGTTAACGCTCCACTCATGGATAGTGGCGAATAAACATCGCTTGACGTTCATTGGCTCAAAAACGATGTTCAAAATATGTAAATTACCATGACTTCCCTACTCTTTAATAAAATGTATTGATATTATAGGTCAATCGATTCGTGTCGTACCAATAAATCTTTTATAATTTTGCACCAACTATGAATTATGTTAATGAAATATTTTTAGAAGTCCTTCGGTCGGTTTCAAGATATTAGTGGTGAAAATAAACCCTCCAAATATAATCAATTTATCTGCAACCGATTTCAAGTTATCGTGTTCACAACAAAGTGTTATGTCCATACACGCATCCACTCTCTCACATACACAAACACAAACACACATCAGGACAATTGCTTAGAACATTGTATTAAACATTATTAAATTGAGGGAGTTTTAATTAACTGAATTAAAAAATTTTGTAAAATTTTACCATTACAACTCTTCCTCTATGAGGAAGCAAAACGAAACTATTTATTTTTGAAATTGGCCACGCGGTAGAAAATTAACATTTTTATTGAAAATTCATACTATCGGTTTCGAAATTCAACTGTTTTTTTTTTGTTGAAATTTAATTTCTTAACCGAAAATATAACTATTCTATTTTTGGTTGAATTTCTTTTTATTTCAACTATTCGGTTGAAAATTCAACTATTTTGGAAGAAAATTAAAGTATTTCCTGCTGGGTCGAAAATACAAGTACGTTGTAGAAAATTTACGTACTTTGTTGAAAATTGGTCTTTTTGGGTAGAAAATTAATTTTTATTTTGAAAATAAATCCTATTGGCTGTGGATTCAACTATATTTTTGATAATTATTCTTTTTTTATTGCATTTTTAAACAAAAACTTATTCTTTTAATTGAAAATTAAACTATTTTTTCAAAGCCTTCTAGACTTCCAGGATTTCCAATATTTGAAGGTATTTTTAAAGATTTCTAAGAATGTGGATTAATTTAATTTTTAATTTTAGATAATTAAGAAAATTTCAAGCAATTTTCAATTGATTTTAATAGTGATTCCGATTCATTTTAAAGAATAAAGTATATTTTTAAAAACTCCAATACATTTTTAAGAGCTTTAAAAAGCTTCAAAGTATTTCTAAGGACCGAAAATGTTATAGCATATTTATAAAAATTCTGAGGCATTTTTGAAAAAATCTTTATAAACTGTCCAATAATTTGACCTTACTCATTTCATCCATCAATCACAGCGGTGCCCCCCCCCCCCCAAAAAAAGGACGTTGGAAAGGAATAGAGGTGTGAACTACATTATTTTGCGAATTTTTGTGGACTTTAAAGTTTTTCGAATGAGGGATGCCACAATTTGACTTGCATGTGGTTGGTATGACTCAACTCCGATGCATTGGGAATCCACCGTGAACTTAATAAATTAAATGAATTTTTTCATATTTTTCAAATGTTTTCCAGTTCACTTAATTTGTTTAAATCCAGCATGAATTGTTATGAGTTTCATCAAATTCTTCTTATTTATTTTAAATATCTCTAAATTCACTACAAATTTACTTACATGAATGGATTTTTTAAATCCATTTGTATTCTTTTGAATTAACTGAAATTGTTTTAAAATCTTATGAATCCCATTCTTTTGAACTCTTTAAATTAAACAATGGAAAATTTGCAGTACAAATGCATATTAGTCACTATTTGTTATTTTTGGTTTTCGAAATGAGTATCTTGTGTTCACTTTTGCGGTCACTTTCTCGAGGTAAATTAGTCTGTGGAAGCCCAGAGAATGATAAATTAAAAAAATTAACTAACTAGCTCATGACTAAGTAATTTTTTCACTTTCACTTCCTCTTCCACTTTTTAAGATTCAAATCGGTACTGTAAATTTTAATCGTCACAACTCTTTAAAAAAACCAATGTGGATTTCGTGAAAGTGGAAGTGAAAATAAGACTGAGAAAGCTACATAACCGTCCCCTAATTTTCTCATTTTCTGTTTTTTCAGTCCCATATTTTTGAAATATTTTGTACAAATAATGAATAACCACTTATTGAAAGAAAGTATTCGAATTAATTATATGCACTTCTTACCGTGAGCCATACTCCGTGAGCATTATACTTCAAGTGAATTAAATTCTTTAATTAAAGTTAAAAATGAGTAATTATTTAAATTGTTCTGATTTGGGTCTAGAGAAATCACCGGTGAATATTTGTTGGAACCAGAAGGAAACCGGAAAGTGACGAGGAATTTTTTTAAAGAATTTTAGTGGTCATCCTGAAATATTTTGTAATATATATTTTTCTCTTGAGGTATTCTATTTTATATAAGGCTGACGATTTTTTAACACCTGTGCAGGTCTCACATTAATATTATTAAAAAATAATTGTACAAAAACAGTCGTAATAAATGATAAATTGAAAACATATTTTCATGTATACTTTGGAGAAATTTTAATTTCAGCCGGGGTTTTTGACACATGCACTACATAATCGTACATTAACCAAGTCACATATTGAGAGCGAGGTAGATAATCTTCAGAGTTTTTTAAAAATGTACATGGCAACTTTTCGTCATTACATAACAAAAAACTAGCTTAATTGTATGTTAACTAAAACTACGGAAAAAGCATTTTTATGCCTCCTTAAGAAGGTCGTGTAATTATTATAGATCTCAAAGTCCAAACATTAAACGTTGTTTTATCCTCCAGGGTTTACTTTGAAGATGTTCAACCTCAAACTTCTTGTCTTACTGTGTACATTTTCCAGTTACAAATTATTACATTCTCAAACTATACAAGATACAGAGACAGATGAACTAACGGAATTTGACCACTAAAAAACTATCTACAAATTTGTTAGGAATTAATTTTTGATGGGATTCCTAGTTTTTGTGTAATATGTGAAAAACAGTATCAAAAATAAATTAATAACATTTTTGGATAAGCGACACAAGCTACAAAAAAAATCATTAACATTTTTTTACTCAATAAGGGGATACAAATCTTTTGATAATCATTTTTTTATACGATGCGCAGTTTTTGTTTTAATCGTGAAAAATTAGATTAAATATATAAAATCAAATTTCTGGAAAAACGGCCGGAGGCACAAAAACATAAAAACATATCCAAATTTTTCCTTTAGAAAAGATGTACAAATTTTTCACCAGTCACTTTCTGATAGGATACGTATTTTTCTTTTAATCTTAAAAACTAAAGTTAAAAATAAAAGAATCCAATTTTTGAAAGAACGACACAAGCTATAAAAAAATTTAAGGAAAAAAGTTGCTCACCCAACGAAGAACTACAAATTTGGCATTAATATTTTTTTTATAGTACGCGTAGTTCTTGTTTTATTTCGGAAAAATAATATTGAAAATGCAAAAATCAAATTTTTGAAAAAAAAACCACACAAGAAACGAAAAAAATGACAAGATAAAAGTTGTTCAACCTAAAAACATCTAAAAATTTGTTCGTCAATATTATATATCAATATATATGTCAATATTCTTAGGTAACACATTGTTTTTTCTCTGATTTTCCGCTTATTCAAACTTGATAATTTTTTTATCTTATTTATAACATTTTTTAGAAACTTTAATAAATTTGACTGATGAGGGCTCCAATCTTGGCCGAAATGTCTCATTGTATAGTATTAATTGGAAAATACTTATTGTCTCTTTATTCAATTGACCTTACAAAAAGTGACTCATTGGATACATATGTATGTCAATATTATATTATATATTTGTTCGTCAAAAATTTGTTTGTCAGTATGTTTCAAATCGTGTAAAATAAACTTGCAAATAAACATATTAAATTTACGGAAAAACGATACAAGGTGCAATCAAATATATAATAACAAATTCTTTTTTATAGGAGGCGCACTCTTTCTCTGACTAAAAAATCAGAACAATGAAAATACGTATGTTTCAATACCAACGCATATTACGAATTGTGGAAATATAAATTTATTGAAATGATACATTTTTTAGGGAACTTATTTGTCGCATTTATTGGCAACATGATACTAATTCACGATGCTATTAGTTAATTTTATAAAAAAATATTACAAAAACTGATCTAAATAATTTATAAAAAAATAAGGGGGACATATATAGGCAAAGAAAAATTGTTTTCGTTTATGAAATTAATAGAGTATGTCAAATAAAAATTGTTAGTACTAAGATTTGCTCATCACCTAACGATAACTACAATCAAAATTACAGTTCAAGCTCCAAGCATGGTCGTTTTCGGGACTGTAGGGGAGTATAATTCCAAGAAGCCATAAGCTTCCACTCTAAGCACGGTGACGCTCGACTGCGTAGAGAAAAATTCAGCTGACCAACTACGAGTAATGCAGCGCGTCGGGTATGTTAAAAATCTATCTCGAACATCTTTTTGTGTACTTAGTGTACATTAAATGTGTACAAAAGTGATTCATATTTAATTGGATTATTTCTTTATAAGCCCAAGCTTGAAGATATGTAAAACATTAAAATCGATCATTAGCTATGGTATGTTCGATTCTTAGAATAAATGTAAACGAAGCGTCAAAATGACAAATATTTTACCTCACTTTTAACATAACCTGTGAATTCTCGTGCAGTACATTCATAATTAATTACTGTGGCGTATTGCTTGTTTTTTTAACAGAGAGAAACTCAAACATCGAATTGTCAATTATAACCTAAATTTGATGTCACTCGTGTAATCTTATTATTAATTATAACAATACATGTAAAACTTAAAGAAAAAATAGCAATGTAAAGCTTTTTTTATAGTATCAAAAATAGATATTCGTCTATTTGAAATATGGAAATTCACTCTTTCCCACGTTTTGTACTGCGCAATAATACTGCGAACGGTTTTCTCATAGAAACGCATATTAAATGAGCTGAAATCAGACATCTAATATCTTTTGAAAGCGATTTTATAATTTTTCATGGTTTTCTTCAAGTCTTGACGTTCACATTTTATGTTGAACATTCATCCAAAACATGTTTATCCAAAGCCTTTAAATATTTGACGAAACATAAAATAGACAATGATTAGTCTAATCAGATTAGTATAATAAAATGGACAATTTGTTTGACTGACAAATCCAAGTTTTGGCCCGAGAAAAACCTTTCAATTCGGCCGTTTCGTTCGCGGCCCTCCTCGGAGCGTCACCTATGAAATGCATCGATCGCGACCGACGCTAAAGTGGTGGGGGTAGCGCTCGAGCGAGAAACCGGAGAAGCGGCCATGCTCGGGGCGGCCATCATCGGAGCTTGGACGACCCTGTCGAAGAAAGCAAGTAATTTTATCGTCAAAATATTACTTTCAAAATTAATATTTAATAATCACATAATAATATTTTATATTATAATTTTCATATAACAAATAGTATTACTACTTGGTCCTCTTTTATGTCCAGTACTTGCAAGACGTGAGAACCAGCGAGAAGGAAAGAGAAAAGACGACAATACGAATCATTGCAAGGAGAGTACTCACACATACACCGTTTGACGCTAGTACCTATTTACTACTGCAACTAACGATTCGCTCACGGTGCGAGTGCACTTTATTATCTCCCGACATTCTTCCAATGCAAACAAAGGATCTCTCTTGACAGCTGATATAATGGACAGTTATAAATTACTACGCAATCGACCTCCAAAGGCAATGGCTCACCTAGACATTGACCTATAAATAATATTGCCAAGCTTCTGGTGGCTATTGAGCTTCTTGATCTACAAGACCTCTCGGAAAGCCGACCTCAGAAGGGGCAAGTCCTGGTCACCCATAACGGTCGATACTGGACGAATTACGTCGTTGTAAAAACGAGTCTTTTCAATAAACTTGACTGGAAAGACGTGATTGCTGGTCTAGGGAACCTTCGCCCAACTCTAGAAAAAGATGATCAGAAAACATTCCGCATGGAAAATTCAGAAGAATTGCTTGTTTCGCAGCCCCAGAATAAAATAAGCGACACCATTTCCTCTATTCTCTGAGGTGGGAATATCCAGATCTTTCTTTGTCATGCTAGAATTGAAAAACCTTTGGAGGACTTAAGACCCGAATTGGACCAGAATTGGAACCGGCATATATTAACTATGCCGGACAACTTCAGCAAGAATCGCATAGCGGTGCCCATTTCGTTTATAATAATTTTTTCTCTCACTGCGAAGCCCCGAGGTGCATCCTGAGTGACCGAGGAGAAGCCTTTGTAAGTGAAATGAAGAGGAACATGGAAAAACTTTTTAACGTATAACAATTGACTTGATGACTTGATTGACTTGATGACTCGTGACTTGGTATCGACCTCAAATGAATGAATCCCTTGAGAGAAGCCATATAGTTTTAACAAATGATATCAAACATAACGTGAACGATTGTGACGACTGGGAAAGACTTCTGCCATTCGACATGTTTGCATACAATACGTCAATTCATGCAGTGACGGAGTTTACTCCCTTCAATTTAGTTTTCGGAAGAACCGCATGGGTACCCACCTCGTTTAGATCTGACGACCACCTGGAAACCTACTGCACCTACTCACATGACCTAATCCTCCTCTTAAGCGAGATTCAAAAAATCACCATAAAGAATCTAATTGATGCAAAGGAAAGATCAAAGAAGTACTATGATCAAAAGTCTAGGCAGCTGAACGCAAAAGTGAATGATCTAGCGGTGAAGGATGTACGCGATGAAAGATTCGATTTGCGAAGTCATGGTCTATACAAGGTCGTAGGAATAACCGATAATCATAATGTAATCTTAGAAAGTGAAGATGGCTCGCGATTTATGAAACATGCCCGCAAGCGGGAGGCATTTAAGATTTAAGCCAATTCTGACCGGGCGTATATAAATTTTAAACACGTTTAAAATCTGCGATAACAAAATTTCACACCAGAGTGTCTAATATTGGATTAAAATGAAGACCTCAGCGGTATGGATGTACTTTCTTGACAGGGAGCAGTCAGCAAAATGAATCTGTTCAATGCAAATATTAATAAAAATTCAGTTCTCAAAATTGGAAATAGTCCAGCTAGCCCCGGCTGTATATTGAGAACAGAGTCCTAAATTTTAACCAGGCTTTCAGTCAAACCACATTCTACAGAGTTTATTTATGAGCCAACTCTACAGTTAGACCTAACAAAATACGACCTGTCGTTGGACACAATAACAAGAATGTTAACATCACGGGATAAATGCTTATAAGATCATCAGAAGGAGACGCTACCTAACGACAAAAAAAATTGCATTTTTATACAAGATCGAGAGGAAATAAGAGGAATTCAGTGATCACAAGGCGTTCCGCAAAAATCATTGAACCCTTACTCGTGGGTCTTATATTGGCTTAGGCTTATCAACAATTCTGTGATTAATTACCTACTTCTTTCTCTGTCAAATCTCAATAGTTATTTTAGGCTGCGTCGCTTGTATTAGCAAGAAGCGACCTAGGAAGTATAGTATTAGTTACGTCAAACAAATTACTCCAAGTTTCGAAGAATTCAGGCTTCGAAAAACACCACGAATATGAGTTGAAACACAAAAATATCTCTAAGAGTCACTTATACGATTTCAAATCAGATCCTTCGCAAGGGAATCATCTATTGGGCTCCTGAAAAAGCGGCCAATATATCAAAAGGATCAGAGATGCCTCTTTCCAAAGTACAGCTACAGGTGCAAACGCTTTGACCCATGTGAAGTGATTAGTGATTGTAAGTGATAACCTATAAAAACAAAAGAGAAAGAAATTCTCCTAAGTGTTAAAATGAAAAAAGTTCAAATTGGAAGTGTAACATTAAAATAATTTTTACACAAATGAACCATATTCTCTATATTAAGTGCAAACCTCTATACAAAAGCAGCTACGATTGAATATAAATTACATTACTTTCTGACATAATGACTGATTCGCTCGTGTGAATGAAGAATTTAAAAATCACTGCTAAGCCCATATACGTCTATACAAAAATCGTCTAAGCCAAATATAGTTTAAGTCGTGACACGTTCCGAAAAGTTATCTGATAAGTATATTACCTTCTTACATCACTGACAAATTTTACTGTAATAAAATAATTAATTCAACTAGGATGGGAAAGGACTGTTCATTTTGACCACGTTATCAAGGTAAATAACAAAAATTTCGAGGGTCCATTTGTCACGCATCGTCCTGGTGGGTCAACTTTCTTACCTCTCAGCGTCCATTCTATGTGAGAAATTGATTTATTTGAATAGCTGATCTGACCTATAATAATTAACCCTTATAACAATATTTGAATTACCGTTGCCTACTGAACAATTTCTTACTATTAGGAAATATTTTCAACATTAGGAACTCATGATAACTGACAGTTATAAACTACTGAAATAAATAAACTAAATTGGAGCAATTAATAATTATTAGTCAATCAATATCAAATTATAATTTAAAAATAATAAATGAAAGGAATCAAAGGTGTCTTTGAGTCACGTTATGACAGTCAGTATTTTTTAGAAGTCAGCGATTCCTAATATAGCTTCCATCCATGGTGCCTTTTCAAATTGCCGCTTGACAATGAAAATCCAATTAAAATTAGCAAAATGCTTGAAAAAATGCCCAACCTTACCCACACATTCGTACCTTCGAGTCCATCACACTCAAAACTCTTATCACGAATTCATTAATAATTAAATTTGAACATTGACCTATGGAAGACAATTACCCAAACCTTTATTTTCCATTAGGTATTAACGGACATCGCCCTTCAAAGTGCACCAACGGACATGCGTTTCTACCAAATTCCGACGAACCAAGACGGCATCGAATGATGGCATCATGGGATCTAATTTGACAAATTTAATTGACTCGCAGAGA
>CAKNWT010330254.1:1508-18345 GCA_932066315.1 Andricus coriarius | reverse complement strand
GATACTTACTATACTGTAATATGTTGTACTATACTGTAAAATACTGTTCCATACTATATTGTGCTGTACTTTACCATATTGTACCATACTTTACTATACTATAACACATTAAAGCGTACTGCACTGTATTATACTATACTTTATTGTACTATACTTTTTCACTATACTGTATTTTACTATACTTTTTCACTATACTGTTTTTTACTATACTTTTTCACTATACTGTATTGCACTATACTGTATTTTACTATACTGTATTGTACTTTACTGCATTTCACTATACTTTATTATACTATACTTTATTGTACTATACTGTATTTTACTCTACTTTATTGTACTATACTGTATTGTACTATACTTGATTGTACTATACTGTATTTTACTATACTCTATTATACTATACTGTATTTTACTATACTTTATTGTACTATACTGTATTTAACTATACTTTATTGTACTATGCTGTATTATATTATACTGTATGTCAGTATACTGTAATATATTATATTGTACTATATGATACTTAATGTTCTGTACTATATTGTACTATACTGTAAAATACTGTACTATACTGTATTGCACTGTACTTTACAATATTGTACCATACTGTAATATACTATAGCGAATTAAAGCGTACTGCACTGTATTCCACTATACTTTATTGTACTATACGGTATTTTACTATACTTTATTTCGCTATACTGTATTGCACTATACTGTATTTTACTATACTTTATTGTACTATATTGTATTGTACTATAATATATTATACTATAGTGTATTGTACCATACTTTATTTTACTATAGTGTATTTTGCTATACTTTATTGTACTCTACTGTATTGTATTATACTATATTAAACTATACTGTATTTTATTATACTTTGCTGTACTATATTGTTTTGGACTGTACTATACTTACCATACTATACTATACCATACTATACTATGCCATACCATACTATATTGTACTAGACTGTACCATACTAAACAATACTTACTATACTGCACTACAGTTTACTATACCGTACCGTACTATACTGTACCTACTATACTGTACCGTATTATACTGTACCTACTATACTGTACCGTATTATACTGTACCGTACTATACTGTACCTACTATAATGTACCGTATTATACCGTACCGTACTATACATACCGTACTACACTGTACCTATTATACTGTACCGTACTATAATATACTGTACTATGATATACTGTAACATACTGTAATATACTATACTGTACCATACTGAACAATATTTACTATACTGCACTACAGTTTACTGTACTGTACTGTACCGAACTATAATATATTGTACTATTATATACGTACTACACAATACGTAATACTTAACAATACGTACTATGCTGTACTACAGTTTACTATGCTGTACTATAATGTTGTTTTTTTTTTTGAGGAGGTGAGAATGCATTTACGCACTGAGTGTGGGACTAAACATAAAAAACGGTAATACCCACTAAACTCAGCTCCTCTTCCTGCCAACCCATGTTCCCGGAATCCGCTTCCGCATTACTTCAGGAACATGGGTACTACATTTTACTATGCTGTACTATACTATACTACAGTTTACTATGTTGTACTACACTGTACCACAGTTTACTATACTGTACTATACTGTACTGTACTATACTATATTGTACTATACTATATTGTACTATTATATACATACTATACAATACGTAATACTTAACAATACGTACGATACTGTATTACAGTTTACAATGCTGTACTATACTGTACCGTGCTATACTATACTATAATGTACTTTGCTATATCGTACTATACTGTAATATACTATACTGTACCATACTGAACAATACTTACTATGCTGCACTACAGTTTACTATGCTGTACTATACTGTACCATACTCAACAATACTTACTATACTGTACTACATTTTACTGTACTGTACTACACTGTACCGTACTATACTAAACTGTACTGTGATATACGTACTATACTGTAACATACTGTACTGCACTCTATTTACTATACTTTTCCGTACTGTACTTTACTATACTGCAATATACTATAGTGTATTATAGCGTAATGTATTGCACTAAACTATACTCCACTATACTTGCTTCACTCACTATACCATTATATAGTCTTCTATACTGAATTAAACTATACTGTCATGTACTATAATTTGATATACTGCACGGTAATGTACTATAGTATATTATAGAGTAATGTTGTGTACTATACTATAATTGATTAAAATGTGCTCTACTGTACTTTGTGGTACTGTAATACAATTTATTGTACTGTATTATACTTTCTATACTGTACCATACTATACTATACTGCAATGTACGATACAATGCGTATTATAAGATACTATACTTACTATACTGTACTAAACTATAATTATACTGTACTATGATGTACTATACAGTAATATACTATAATATTACACTATTTGTACTAAATTGTAATTTACTATACTATACTCCACTGACTTTACCACACTGTAGTATTCTCTACTATCATATAGCGTACTACAATGCACTATACTGTACTGTAATATTGTGAGATACTATACTGTACCATATTACACTATTTGTACTAAATTGTAATTTACTATACTATACTCCACTGACTTTACCACATTGTAGTATTCTCTACTATCATATAGCGTACTACAATGCACTATACTGTACTGTAATATTGTGAGATACTGTACTGTACCATAGTAATATATTGTACTACACTATGCTGCAATGTACTATAATCTGCTATACTGTACTATACTATAATATACTTACTATACTGTACTATATGATACTATACTATACTGTATTATACTGTACTATACTATGCCAATCTGTACCGTACTGTGCTATTCTGTAATTTACTATACTGTACTATACTTACCATACAGTACTATACTGCAATATAGTGAAATGCACTGTACTATAATATAATGAACAATTCCGTACTATACTATACTGTACTATAATATACTGCACTGCACTATATTATAGCATACTACACTGTACTGTACTATACTTACTATACTGCACCATACTGTACTGTACTATGCTATGCTGTACTATGATGTACTGCACTGTACTATTAAAATCCATTTTTAACAGAACATTCAAAAATGGACTTAAAAACTTGTTGCCAGACAAGAGGATTACCAAAATTACGACATTTTTTTGGGAGAAGGACCCCGAAATTGTCACGCATCGCGGAGCACAGTAACGAAAATTTACTCTGTTTCAGGAGGAAGCGGATTTGTTTTTGAAATAATTAATGCCACTCTCTACTTTCTTGTAACTCCTACTTATAAATACATATCTCGTCTTCTGGTTGTTTCTGCTGTTGTTGTATCTACTATACTGTCTACTCTACTATACTAAACTATACTTCCTGTACTGTGTCGTTTATTAATTGTCTAGACTCTACTGAACTTGAAGTTGGATCCAAAACATTTTAAAGCTCTACATCAACTGAAAGCTCTAAACCGACTGTCAGTCTGAAAACGACTAAAAAGCTACTTTACCAACTGCCATCTCTGACTGACAGACCTAAAAATGATTGAAAGTTCTAAACTGACTGATTGCATTTTTCTGGAAGCTCGAATTTGACCGAAAGCTCTAAAATGACAAAAAGCTTGATAAAATGGCAAAGGTTCTGCTTAGAGCTTAAGTCGAGCTTTCCGAATCGCCAGCTGCTCTTGTAATTTGATGACGAACGACTTTGTAAACCACGTAGCTTTTTACCTTGCTATGATTCGCTCTCGTTTCTCGCTCGCAGGTGTCTCTCATTAACTTCGTAGCATCGCTCTGTGGCGCGGGCGGAATCCAAGCCTTCAAAACTATGCGGACCCTAAGGGCCCTAAGGCCACTCAGGGCGATGTCTAGAATGCAGGGGATGCGGGTATGTAGCCCACCGTCTCAGCTGACCTTATCGCATTCCATTTTACGTTTACCTTATCACATATACAACTCGTGGAGTCGACTCGACACCCGACCATTTTTAACAGTTTTCTAATTTGACAATATTTTCGAATTTTATAATTTTATACCTCACTTTCAATGTCATCTTTCTCGCTGTAGTGATTGCTATTCGCGTTAGAGAGATCATCGAATTCCGCATTTTTAGCCGATTCTAGAACATCAAGTTATCATTGCCGGTTGACTGGGTTTTAGTGTAAATTACCGACAGTCGGTACATTACCGACAATCGGTACATTGCCAACAGTCGGTACAGTGCCAACAGTCGGTAATAGGAATTTAGAATTTGAACTGGCCCAGACTACCAACTTACCATCTCTTCTTGATGTTTACAGCTCACACAATACCAACTCGATTTTCACAGATTCATGAAGCTGGATCTATATTGGGAATTTAGAATTTCAATATTGTATAATTAGCAAATTAATAAATAATGAAATAATAAAACTCGAAAAGATCATACTGCAAGGTCATACATTACACTCAACTTTTTTACTATCACAAACATTATCGCCTTCAAGCAATTTTAGCCTTCAGCATCTTAGAAAGCCTCTAGTTATTTCAAGAAAAATCGATTTTTGCACGTGATTTGCATATGCTCATGGATGCACAGCTTCGAGCAAGTAGATGATTTTTAGTGTGCAGACCAAACCAACACCATACACCATAAAAATTGTTAAAAAATTTTAAGGCCGATAATGTAAATTTGAAGAAAGAAAAATATTCGATTCCTTTAATGCTAGTAATGATCACAATTGGATTACTGTATATGCAATATGATAAAAGGGATAATATTTTATGAGAATCTACCCCAATTTTGATACCTAAATTTTTTAATATTCTCTCAGTAACCTTTGCGAGAAAGATGTGAATTATTCATCGTGAAATATTCTCTTTTGGCATTATTAAAAAAACTGGTTGTGGATTAGAACTTAATAAATAAAAAATAAATCATTTTTATGATTAATATCCGCTTTCAAGGTCGCTGAGACATTGGGTGTAGAATTTTGTCATGCCCATACCCTGACACTTCAAGCCTAACTGTACCTTTATAAGTTTTTTCATGACATTTTGCATGATACCGTGTCCGATACTCGTGGCACTTAGACACGACACAACATGTAAGTTTACATTACGTATTCTTTACTCCTCTTTCGTATTTTATTGGTTTTCATCGCATGAATCCTTCGTGCTTTTCAATGTGCTGTAGTGCTGCCATCAATGTATGCGCCTATTGTGTAAAACGCTTACTGCAAGAAATTTCATTTATTACCTTAATCGCTTTTCGGCTTCCTCAATCACTCTCTTGTGATTAAAAAAAAAAAGAATAGACAAGAAAGAAAAAAATGTTGGACTGTATCAATTTTTTTTGATCACCAATGATTGAAGAAGTTGTCTCGAATAGTACAAAATTTAAAAACAAGAACACTAGTTTTTTAATTTTCCCTAATGCAATTTCACTTGGGATTTGACAATAGAATCACGTAGTGAATTACGTGGCATGAAAATAGTAAACCCTGCCTTTACCCAACATTTGTATTAAAAAAAAAGTCTTTAGGAAGAAAAAATTCTCTCAAAAAGAATATACAATTACAAAGAAAAAGTCTGGTTCCATTAGCTTATCTTTAAGAGTCACTTCTCAAATATTTTTTCTTCCTTTCTTCTTGGACACGGTCGTCAAGAAAAAACAGTACAAGATCGAAATATTGCAAAAAGCAATATTTTTTGGTTTCCCAGCTCAAAGGTTAATAGTGATTTCATATTTATCCAGGTGGTCGTCAATGCTTTGGTCCAAGCTATTCCATCTATCTTCAACGTATTGCTGGTCTGCCTTATATTCTGGCTAATCTTCGCTATTATGGGGGTTCAACTCTTCGCTGGAAAATATTACAAAGTAAGATGACTTAAAAAAAATGCAAAGATGATGAAGTAGAAGGAGATTCACCCTTTTTTGTCTTATTTTAGTGTGTCGACGCGAACAAGACAACCTTGAGTCACGAAATCATCCCTGACAGAAATGCTTGCATAGCCGAAAATTATACTTGGGAAAACTCGCCCATGAATTTTGATCATGTGGGCAAAGCCTACTTGTGCCTATTCCAAGTAGCCACCTTCAAAGGATGGATTCAAATCATGAACGACGCAATTGACTCGAGAGAGGTTTGTATTCTTTTCCTTACCTCACCAAAAATAGGAATACACTAACGTCTTCTAGGTAAACTCCCACCGCTGCGCCTATTTTCAAATCCTTAAATTTCTCATGTTTAAAAGGCTCAATTCCGTTCTTTGATTAATATATAGGTTGGCAAGCAACCAATTCGCGAGACAAACATCTACATGTACCTCTACTTTGTATTTTTCATCATCTTCGGATCGTTTTTTACGCTCAATCTGTTTATCGGAGTCATCATCGACAACTTTAACGAGCAGAAAAAGAAAGCCGGTGGTTCCCTCGAGATGTTCATGACAGAGGACCAGAAAAAGTACTACAACGCCATGAAGAAAATGGGGAGTAAAAAGCCCTTGAAGGCCATTCCGCGACCTAGGGTTAGTATATCCTAGGAGAAAATCAAATCTTGGTCAATCCGGAGTCTAAAATTTAATATTCTCTTTTTTAGTGGAGGCCGCAGGCGATAGTGTTTGAAATAGTGACAGATAAGAAGTTCGATATGATAATTATGTTGTTCATCGGATTCAACATGTTGACAATGACAATGGACCATTACCAACAATCTGCAACCTTCAGCAACGTGTTGGACTATCTGAATATGATATTCATTGTGATATTCACCAGCGAGTGTCTCATGAAGATCTTCGCCCTGCGCTACCATTACTTCAAGGAGCCGTGGAACCTCTTTGATTTTGTTGTTGTTATATTATCAATATTAGGTAATGTAACGTAATGATCACACCAGTTGTATGACTCGAATGAAAGCGATCGATTGTTGTATAAAAAGAAAATCCTGTTAGCTTTCCGAAATGATCTGTTTGCGCCTTTATCACACTCTTTTATTAGTCTCTCATTCTCATGCACGGTAGTTTAACCTAGAAGTAAAGCAAACAGGTGTACATTTCATTCGAGTTGCAACAACTGGTCTATATCATTACGTTATGTAGCCTTACATTGATGTGATTTAAAAAAAAACCCACCACCTCCTCCCGCCCTGTCAGAATAATCAAGATGAGATTTCACTCTTTCGTGGTGGTTGATATTTCACATTTTAATTGTCAAAATTTTAAACACCACGAAATTGGGAACTTGAGGCATGTAATGGCCAAAGTTCAAAATTCCGGTAAGATTATTGAGAAAGGTTTGTTTACAATCCTCCAACGGAGTGATCTTCAGTCTAGTACTTTTTTTATAGTCTTATGTATACTTTGATTCTTAGCTCAATACTTGATGCCCTAATTTTTCATCCAAGTCTAGAAGTACTGATAGAATAGTTTCCTCATTTTTCGAATTACCTCGTATCACACTGCTTATAACTGAATGCTAGATAGATTCATTATAAGACTGAGATTCTGCAGACCAAGATTCATTATTTTGTAGTTACATTTTTAATCTTTTTCTAATCTACACTACCGGAAAAGAAACTCCAACAACACTAGTAACTAATACCCCAATCCCAAAAAAGTCTACATCTTAAAGATGATTAGCATGTATTTCAAATGCACGTATTAAAAAAATGGAGACCCAATCCCAATTGCATCTTGAAAGTAGCATGCTTGAAATGTTGGCTCAGAAGATAGAAAGGTATTAATAAATGATTTCCTCTTTTCTCTTAGGGTTGGTACTGAGCGACATCATTGAGAAATATTTTGTATCGCCAACCTTGCTTCGAGTTGTGAGGGTAGCCAAAGTGGGTCGAGTTCTGCGTCTCGTGAAAGGTGCGAAGGGAATTCGTACCCTGCTTTTCGCGTTGGCCATGTCGTTACCGGCCCTCTTCAACATTTGCTTATTGCTGTTCCTGGTGATGTTCATCTTTGCTATATTCGGAATGTCTTTCTTCATGCACGTCAAGGACAAGAGTGGTCTGGATGACGTTTACAACTTCAAGACATTCGGACAGTCGATGATACTGCTCTTTCAGGTAAATTACCTAACTTCCTTAATAGATCCAATACCCAAATTGATCAACTGCGCGTTAGTATCACTCCCATGCGCTGTGGTTCAATTTAGTTACAACAGATACACTTAAGACTAGATTAGCTTGACAGCAATCTAAAAACTCGATTTATTCCCTAGATGTCAACATCCGCTGGATGGGATGGCGTGCTGGACGGCATTATCAACGAGGAGGATTGTCAAGAGCCGAACAACGAGATCGGTTACCCTGGCAACTGTGGCTCATCCACGATTGGCATCGCCTATCTGCTCTCGTACCTGGTGATCAGTTTCCTGATTGTCATCAACATGTACATCGCCGTCATCTTGGAGAACTACTCGCAGGCGACCGAGGATGTCCAGGAGGGTCTGACTGATGATGACTACGACATGTACTATGAGATCTGGCAGCAGTTCGACCCTGACGGCACCCAATACATAAGATATGACCAGCTCTCCGAATTCCTTGACGTACTCGAACCGCCTCTGCAGATTCACAAACCAAACAAGTACAAGATTGTATCGATGGATATCCCCATATGTAAGGGCGACCTTATGTTTTGTGTGGATATCCTCGATGCTCTCACAAAAGACTTCTTCGCAAGGAAGGGCAATCCTATCGAAGAAACAGGAGAGCTGGCTGAAGTTCAAACCAGGCCTGGCGAAGTCGGTTATGAACCTGTATCTTCCACCTTGTGGCGACAACGCGAGGAGTACTGTGCACGTCTTATCCAGAATGCCTGGAGGAAGCATAAGCAACAACGACTCGGCGGCCCCAGCGAGGAGAGCGACGATCCCGACATGGATCCCAGAGTCAGACAAACGGCAGTGCTTGTCGAGAGCGACGGCTTCGTCACCAAAAATGGCCACCGGGTCGTCATTCACAGCCGTTCGCCGAGCGTCACATCTCGTACTGCGGATGTCTGATCCTCGTTGCGCCCTCCTCCCAGATAAAGGAAACAATTCGCACGTGCGTTTACTACTTAACAGCCTTATAGTTGTATAATAAATTCCTCCAACGAGTTGCCTTTTTATCGACTTCACGAGTGTGTCGTTAGGAGCCGACAGAGTTCGAGGATACACGAAACATAGGCGATTCGCCAGAACGAAGTGTACGGGTGTTTACTAACCGACCGAATTTATTCTTACTGATCATCCAGCAGCCCCCTCTTTCTCTTCATTAATCGCAGCTGCTTGGAACGACCGATCGAGCTTGAATCGATTCTGCAACCGACAAGGTGTCTATTTCAAAACCTAACCTAAGGGTTCCATGTCCTTCCCCAATCTCCATGGGATCTCCTAGTTTAGGAGAAGCTGAATTATTTTCCTTCATCTTCCAGGCCTGTCACTACTGCAAGAAAGAGAATTATACATATCTTCCCTGGTAATTTTCCACAAAAGATCAACATTTCCCTAGAGTGAGGAGAAAATGAGAACTGTTCGAATCTTCCCCTTTCGCAGTTCCTCCTCTTTTCCTTCAAGTTCAGCAGTGCGGAAGATGACTTCCCTAAATCTCAACTTCGATAAAATCCCGCACTTCTGAGTCACTCATTCTTCCCTACTTTTAAATCCGAAATTACGTCCAGACACCTTGTCTTACCTGCAAGTCTAGTATCGACTACGTTCAAGACAAAGTTTATTTTCCTTCCCCAAACGTTCAAAAAGACTCGAAATCAACTCTCTCTTGATTGTAATCGATCCCAGAGACTTGCAACGAATAATGATCGAATGAACGATCAGAAATTCAGCAGATCCTTCACACCCGATCGATCGTCCTTTCGAAAAAATTCCTTTCCTTTCTGATAATTGGTCGATAAAATAAGTCTGACCGGATCCCGGGAATTTGTCGGCGCAAGCTAATCATACCTCACCTGGTGCAGGGTCATAGAACGCGAAATGATTCTTACGTGTAAATACACCAAATGAAATTCGATTTGCATACTCGCTTTCTTCGAATCGCACTCTTCTAGTTCTTGTAATTTTTACCGGAGTGCGTAATTCCACGTGCGTGCCTGTTTTCGAGAGTAAAAGTGTACCTGCGTGTGTCGAGAGGGAGTAATGTAGCTTTTATCGTTAAAAAAAAAGGAACTTGGCGAACAAAGAGCCGCAACGTAAAAACGTTCAACACGCTTACAAATATACAAACCGTATCGAACTTTTTTTCTCATTTGTCCGGGGAGAGGTTTCGCGCAAACTTTTATAAAATATTCCTACCGACGTCTCCCTCAAGGTGGAAATTTAAATCTGACATACGAATGATTCGGAAGGTCTCTAGTTTCAGAATTGATCGATTGCGCAACTATATTTTCAGAATTGATCTACTGCGCATAGGTTCTCATGTGTGTAGATCAATTCTGAAAAGAGATGCGCAGTAGCTGCCAGTCAAGAAAATACATGCGCAGTGGATCAATTTAGAGACTTTTGATGCGCAGTAACTTTGTATCGTTCATTTCAAACAGATTTGGATTTCAAGCTCGAAGGGGCCAAAGTCAGCGAGCGTCTCACCCGATTCAGCTTGCCTGCCGTCCCGTTTTTTAAGCACCGCCTTTTTAAGTAGGAAAAGTCCAGTGTAAATCCTTACGCGCGTTATAAACTAAAAAACGAGTTATCTCGATAAAAACTAATACTTAACAATAACGATAACGATGATAACGACATAATGTTAATAAATAACTAAATAAATTAATAACGATAATTAAACTGTATAAAATAAATATATAACGCGATCCCACGAATCGAGACCCTATTACCTATTTATAAAGAACGTAATTGTAATTAAAACGTAAACGTTAAACAAATGCGATATCACGTGAGATGGAGAGAGAGAGAGAGAGAGATATCTGAGTTTTGCGAATGAGTGCTTGTTATTTTTCTAATGCCCAGTGCCCTCGTTCTTGAAAAAAAGAATTACTGCTTCGCGTGTCCGTTCGATTCACGGGGATTAGATTTCATTCCGAGTTGTTTTTGGTAACAGTTTGTAACACTGAAGTTACTTCATAGTCATGTTTGAGAACGTTATATGAATGTTATATAAATGTTATATGTCTGTTATAAAATTTACATAACTCTAATGTAACTGTTAGCTTCCTTCGAAGACATTTTAGTTACATTGATGTTATATAACGGCAATATAACAGTTACATAACTGCAATATAACAGTTACATAACTGCTATATAACCGTTACATAACTGTTATGTCAGATAAATAATTTTTTGTACAGTTATGACAGGAAAGAGGGGGTGACGGATTAAAAAGTAAGGAGGTGGAAAGTTAGTCGTGGGTCGTAGGAGGAAGGCATGGGGGAGATGTAATGCATTAACGACAAAACAAAAATGTTCATTACTTTAAGCTATAGAAGCTCAAGCGACAAGAAAAAAATCATTGTAAATTACTCGTACAAATTACTCACTATCGGTGTCGAAATCCGCTTTTTCGAAGAATCTTAGAATGCCTGTCGAGATCAATATTCACGTACTTTTTCTACATAGTTTTGCATTTTCAATTCTCTCCACGGGCGATTCATTCGTATGTCGATATCATTCGTATATCGTCGTCGATTCGGATAGCGGTCTTCGAATTCAAATCGTATGAATACCTTTCTTGAAAAGTTCATTTTGTTTTTCAAATTTATCGATGATTTTGTTCAATGCAGACCGATTTTTGCGTTTAAAAAGTGGTTGATGGACAAATTTTTAATTAAAAGTTAATAAGTTTTTGAAAAGGTATCACATATCTGAGAAATTATCTGTGAATTGCCTCTCAAAATTCTGTGAATTTGAAAGAATATTTGAAAATTCAGAGAAAAGAGATTTTTAATTGTATAGAGAAGAATTTATGAAAGTCTGAGAATCAGATTTATCGGGAATCTCAGACGAGAAGTATCTCAGCAAACTGTTATATTTTTTCGAATTCTACAATTTTATTTACGAATTAAGATAAAATAACAGTAATATTCCACTATGAATTGAGGACAATGATTATTGGGAGTTCTGCATATAATTTATTGATAAATTTTATAAGATTAGCACCTAATGTCTGCAGCTTTAGTGATGGAAAATTTGACAAATAATAGCACATTTTCTTATTATTAGTGAAAATGCTTATTACAAATTCTATACAATTTATTGCTAATTTTATAAGAGTAAAATTGAAGAATCTTCAATATTTTTAAATATTTATATAGTTTTTGTATATAACTTTACGAATGTTACATGTATGTAAATTGTAATATATAAATGCTAATGAATGTTTACTATTTCTTATATTTTAATATTGCCCGAATTTATGTAAAATTGTATAATAAATAATTATTAGCCTTTAACGGAGACGTCGTAGTGAAAAATGAAAGCTGTTTACAATCTCTGAATAAACAAAATTCACAGACTTTTGGACTTGCAGAAGCATTTCTCTCAAAAATTGTATTTTTTCAAAACCGTCAAAGAGCCCAGAATGTTTTCGGATCATAAATAACAGAATTTTGGTGAGTTAAAACATTTCAATCTGAGCTTTTAGAATGATATTCTCAGTTCAGTGAAAATCGGTCTTCAACTTTTGAAAATCCGATTTGGATCCGACTGTAGTTCGAAGGGGATCCAATGTTTTTAAATGTAAAGAAAAATTTATACTAAAATTCAAAATTAGGTTGAAAAAATTTGAAAAAAAAATTTATTGGATCTCCAGTAGCGAAGAAAAGGTTTGTTTGAGATCGAACCTAGGAAATTATTGAAAAATTGTTAATTCGCCTCGAAAAGCTCTCATCACACTTTAAACCGAATCAATGAATTTGTTGGGTTCATTCTGTTTTGCCCCAAGTAAATCTTTTGCTTCGATTTAGTAATGTTTAGTGATGACAAAAATTGTATGGACCCTTTCCGAGTCGTCGCACCATTATTTTCATTACTGGCTAATGCTTCGATGACCCCTTGAGTTCTCAATGCTGTAATATGTGCAAATAATTCGATAATAATAATAATAAATATCGCATGGTTTATATATATTAACATAAATATAAATATATATATTGTACATGTATTTTTCGATACTTCATCGAGCAACGCGGAGAGAGAAGGAAAAAACCTCCTTGCAAACAATCCTTCATGTTACATCTATGTTATATTCATGTTACATATATGTTGCATTCACGTTACATAACTGTTATGAAACGCTCACGTAATTGTTACATAACACTTACGTAAATGTTACATAATATTTATGTAATATCGGAGTAACCAAGAAATCTGTTTGCACGGAGTGTAAAAGTGTGAGTAGCGAGCGAAAATTCAGATTGCTGGGTCATTGGATGAAACAAAACAAAATGCGTGGTGCGAAATCTTTAAGTCGTTCTTCCCCGCGAATGATCGATTCCATTCCACGCGCTGTAGACTCGAAAAAAAAAATGTTGAATCTCGAACACTCTTTCAGACCAATGAAGTACTATGTGATTTTTCAAAGGCTTTAAATGTGCACACTCAAGATTCAGCAACAAAAGAAACATGTATCTCGAAAGCTGTTACCCGATTCGAAAAATTCACGAAGCACTGCGCATTTTTTAAATTTTCGCGCCGATTCTTTCTGAGCTTTTGAAACACATGCACAATGATTTGCCGTTTGGGGGTGAGACTGAGCAGTTGGAATCCATTGAAGATTTGTTTGTTGGATTTATAAAAATATATTTTTAAACTTACCCGCCCTGCTCTGTGGCACCGCCAAGCGGCAGAAAGTCATGCGCAGGCGCTTCAATGCTCAGAAAGGATCTGCGCAGGCGCATAGCGTTCTTTTTGTATTGCAGATAGATTTTGACGGGAAAATTGTGTGAATCTCACGCACAGCTTATAACTTCCCCAAATTTTTAATCGTGTTCAACACAGCGTCCAGATTCCACTATTTTCTCGTCGATATCCGGAAAAAAGTCCAAATCGCATTGGCCCTTTTTTCGATATTTTTTTCTTTTTTTTCATACCATACGAACTTTAGATTGTCAGAGGTTCGTCAACCGCGGGGAGAAGACGCGTGATTGTTTGTAAATTTTTTAAGTATAATAATTATAACAATACTAATAAATAATAATAATTAACGATACCTAATAATAATACGTATGTGTGTATGTACATTGTTTTTTCACGCGATCGAAGGCTGTAAAATAATAGTTCGTTCATTGTACTTTGTACTCTTTTCCCCGCGTCACGAAAAAGCGATCCCTCGAGCTCTCCCCGCGAACGTCCGCGATTTGTAAAATAATAATTTACGAGGGGTGATTTCTTAAGGGTTAGGGGGTGAAAAAAACAAGGGCTTTCTAGAATCTCTCAAAACTTTCGAATCGTTAAGAGAAAATTCACACACACTCACTTTCAAGTCACGAGATAATAAGTTAATAGAAAGCTACTGTAAAGTGTGAAGCTAATCAAGAATTATAAATAAATATAAAAAAAAAAGATGAGCCTGTCGGCTAGTAATGAACAAGCAACTGCCATGGGTCAAGCTAGATAGATGAGCTAAGAATCCAATTTTAACAAGCTAGCCATCGAAATATTAATTAAAGGATTGTTCGTTATTCACCTGGGGCGATTATCTAAATTCCACTTCTCGTTGTTCATATTTTTCATTTTTATCGTTCATCAGCGGCTACATATTTGTTATACAACAGTTACATTCCTGTTATATACATGTTATATAACAGTTACATTTCTGTTACATAACAGTCACATGTCTGTTATAAAACAGTGACACATCTGTTACATATATATATATAGTATAACAGTAACTTGTATGTTACATATATGCTATGTAACAGTTACACATCTGTTACATATATGTTATACAACCGTTACATATATGTTATATAACAGTAACATTTTGTCACATACATGGTACTATAACAGTTACATGAATGTCACATGTATCTTATACAAAAGTTACATTTCTGTTACATACATGTTACATAACCATTACATTTTTGTTACATAAATGTTATATGTAACAGTTGCATATATGTTATGTGTAACTGTTACATAAATGTTATATGTAACAGTTACTGATATGTTATGTGTAACAGTTACAGATATGTTATATGTAACAGTTACAGATATGTTATAAAACATTAGCATATCTGTTACATATATATTGTATAACAGTAACTTTTATGTTACATATATGCTATATAACAGTTACATATCTGTTACATATATGTTATACAACTGTTACATATATGTTATATAACACTTGCATTTTGTCACATACATGGTATTATAACAGTTACATGTACGTTACAGATATATTATATAATAATTACATGAATGTTACACGTATGTATTCAAAAGTTACATTCTTGTTACATACATGTTATATAACAGTAACATTTCTGTTACATAAATGTTATATGACACAGTTACAGATATGTTATATAAATCACATATCTGTTATAAAACATTGATATATCTGTTACATATATATTGTATAACAGTAACTTGTATGTTACATATGTGTTAGATAAAAGTTACATATCTGTTACATATATGTTACATAACCGTCATATATGTTACATATATGTAATATAACCGTTATATATGTTACATATATGTTATATAACCGTTATATATGTTACACATCCGTTACATATGTTACATATATATTATATAACACTTACATTCGGTCACATACATGGCATACAGAACAGTTTCATGTATGTTACAAACATTTTATATAACAGTTACATGAATGTTACATACATGTTACGTAATAGTTGTATTTCTGTTACATATGTGTTATATAACAGTCACAAATCGGTTACATATATGTTATTAACAATTCTATATCTGTCACATATATATATATATATTATATAATAGTAACATGTATGTTTTATATCAGTTACATGTATGTAATGTAACAGTTACATTCCTGTTACATATATGATATTAAACAGTTACATTTCTGTTACATGTATATTGTATAACAATAACATGTATGTTTTATAGCAGTCACATGAATGTTACATGAATGTGATGTAACAGTTACATTCCCATTACACATATGTTGTAAAACAGATACATTTCTGTTACTTATATGTTACATTACAGTTGCATCACTGTTACATATGTTATGTGATGGTTGTATTTCTGTTACATATATGTTATATAACAGTTACAAATCGATTACACATATGTTAAAAACAGTTATATATCTGTTACATATATGTTATAAACATATATCTGTCACATATATATTATATAACAGTAACATGTATGTTCGATAGCAGCTACATGAGTGTTACAAGTATGTAACGTAACAGTTGCATTACTTTTACATATGTTGTATAACAGTGGCATTCGTGTTACTAATGTTATGTAACAGTAACATTCCTGTTACATATATGTTATATAACAGTTACATTCCAGTTGCAAAATAATGAAAATAAAAAAAAAATTGAAAAGTGGGTAAATAAAAATGATAAATAAAGAAAGAGCATGGAGAAGAAGGCAAATTAAGTAATCGCCCTCAAGTCTCAGTTTTCGATTGTAAAAAAAGGGTCCTTATACGGAAGAAGCACATCCGAAAATGAAAATGTACAGGGGCTCCTCCGAAAAGTTCGTTTCTCAGCGTCGAGAAAAACATGGAAACCGAGAAAAAAAACCAGTGAAAATATGAGTTATTTGCACAATATTATAAATACTTACTACGTTTACTACAATTACTAAATTAAAGAGCAAATAATAAAAAAGAGGCGATGAAAATGTTGTTAA
>CAKNWT010330253.1:0-11216 GCA_932066315.1 Andricus coriarius | reverse complement strand
GTCTGAAATCCTAGAAAAACCTTGTGAACTTTTAAAATTCTTAAAAATCATTGAAATCCTCAGAAATCTTATAAAATCACTTGGGATTTTTCGAGATATCATAATAGGCCCTACAAAATCCTGCCCTTTTTTCCGAAATTCCGGGAAACTTTTTAATACCATATGCAAATTTTTCAAATACATTAAAATAAGTCACATCCTTGGAAATTCGTAGAAATTTTTGTAATCTTTTCAAAGAGCCCTTTTAAAAAGCCCTGAAATATTTATAATATTTTTTTTCTAATTTGTGATCGAAATGAAATCTACTTTCTTATATGAATAATTTAATGTAAAAAGAGAATGAAATACATTTGCAAATGAAAAATAGATTTTCAAACTATCTCCTTTTCGTACCTTGGAGTCTTTTCAAATTCCTTAAACATTTATTTGAAATATTTTTAAATTACTTTAAAGTTAAAACTTTTTACATCTTTTAGAGCAATTAAAAAGTTTTCAAATCCTTCAAACTTTTTTTAAATTCCTTGAAACTTGAATGTTTTTTTAATGCTGCGACATTTTTTAAGATACTCAAAAATATTTAAAATCCTCTGAAATCAATTCAAAATTCCTTGGATCCTTGATATTTTTTCAATCTCTTCAAGATCAAATTAAAATTTAAAAAACAGCCTAAAATATTTGAAATCCTTTAAAATTCCTTCAAATTATTCAAATAAAAAAATGCATTTGAGTCATCAAATATTGCAAACCTTTTAAAACTTTAAAAATCACTTAAAACATTTTAAAACTTTCGAAAATGCCTTGGAATCTTTTAAATTACGCTAGAATATTTCAAATCCTCTGAAATCACTTAAATTATTGAGATCAAATAAAAAATCCTTGGATATCTCTTGAAAATACCTTGGATTCTTTTGAAATATTCTATAATATTCCTAATCTTTAAAAATTTCTTCAAATTATTGACATTTTTTACATCTCTTTAAAATACCTTGGATTCGTTAGAATCTGTTAAAATACCCTAAAACATTTTAAATCCTTCAAAATCTTTTGAAATTCATTGAAATTATTTAAATATCCTGAAAATGCCTTAGATTCTTCCAAAACACCCTATAATATTTCCAATCCTTTGAAATTTCTTCAAATTATTGAAATAAATACCAGATTCCCTCGAATCTTTAAAAATTCCATAAAATCTTTCAAGTTCATTGAAATCTGTAAAATCAATTAAATTACTGAAATAAATGGAAAATTTATAGGAATATTTTGAAATACTCTAAAAGTTTTCAAATCCTCTAAAATTTTTTTAAACCTCCTCAAATTATGTAAATTTTTTGAAAATGCCTTGCATTCTTTTGAAATTATCTAAAACTCTCCTAATCCTTTAAAATCAATTGAAAGTGTTGAAACAATTACCTACGAAATTCCCTAAAATATTTCAAGTTCTTTAAAATCGCTTAAAAATTTGTATAAATCTTAAATATCTTTAAATATTTTAAAATCACTCGAAACTTTTTAAAGCTTCCGAAAATACCTTGTAATCTTGTAAGATACTCTAAAATTTGTCAAATCCTTTTGAATCAATTACATTACTAAAATCAGTTGAAAATTCCTTGAAATCTGTTAAAATATCCTAAAATATTTCAAACCCCTTACAATTTTTTCGACAGTCATTGAAATTATTGACATCTCTTTCAAATGCCCTAAAATATGCCCAATTCTTAAAAGTTTTTTCAAATTATTAAAATAGATAACAAATTCCTTCGAATCTTCTGAAATTCTTTCAAATATTTAAAGAAAGAATACTAAATTTAATATTTTCTCACCCTAAATATTAATATTGTTTTAACCACAAATAGGATTTTTTTAAGTACATGAAAGCTTTGCTTGAAGATTAAACCTCAGCCTCAATTAAAGTGACCTATCAGTTATTTGTGATTTTAAAAAAAATATGTTTTTCCTAAATTTAAATATATTAGACATTGAGAAAAGATACATTCAACCTTGAGTTAATTTTCGTATGTATACACTTCATTAAAAATATGTTTTTTTTAAGTATAATTTTTATGTCTTTTAAGTAACCTAAAAAATACAGTGTATCAGACAAACTATTGAAAAATGTAATATTTTATCATATCCACGATCAAGTTTGCTTAATTCTTATAGCTTTTTAAGAAATGAAAAACTTCAGATAAAAAACTTTTGCTTTTCAAAAATTATTAAGCTATTGGATTAATAATTTTGTTAAAAATATGTTTGATGCCATTTTTTTGTGGTACTTATCAATCTTCGGGATTTTTAATTTATTAAATTCATGTAATTGTTAATTGCATTCATTTTTCACCATCCCCTAAAATTTTCATCATTTTTTCATAAATGGTTTACGCAAGAATACTTGGTAATCATACGATGCAGAAATGTTCAACCATACATAGTAAATAAACAAATGGACTTTTCTCGAAAAATTTTATGACGTGACTTAATACTATTGAGTAGATTATTTCTTTAATACTTAGTTTTGATTCCCCTTAAAAGTAGATTCTGTGCGGATATTATCGTATCAATCGATTCCTTAAAATTAAAAAAAAATAAATAAACAATTCAAATGTTGTAAATACTATTAAAATTTTTCAAATTTTATTTAAAATCTTTTGTTACCCCTTGAAAGATTATGAACTAACTTCAAATCTGCACAATCTATTGAAATCTAATAAAATCCCTTGAAAAATCCGGTAAATTTCACAAAATCTTATTATATTTCCTGAAACCCTGGAAAATGTATTGAAATCTCTTAAGAGCTTTTAAAATTCATTAAAATAATTGAAATTTTTAAAAATCTTATTAAGTTTGTTAAATTTCTTTAAGAAATACTTCGAATCATTTAAAATATCCTAAAACCTTATAGGTCCCATAAAATCCTTCTAGATCTTCCGAATTTCTAGGTAATTATTTAAACCCACATACAATTTTTTTGAATTACCTAAAATCATTAGACTCCTTGGAGATTCCCTAAAAGTTTTTAAGTCTTTGAAAATTCTTTAGAATCCTTAGAAATACCCTTAAATATTTGTAATCCTTTGGAAACTTTAAAAAAAACGTTGAAATTTGGTGTAGGTATTTGGAGATTCCTGGTAATCTTTTAAAATACCCAAAGAAATTTAAAATCGTTTAAAAATCTTTAAAATACTTCAATTGGATGTAAAATCTTTGAAAATATTTTTATTATTTGCAAATACTTTGAAATTCCTCAATTCTTGTGAATAATTCTTTTAAAATCCATGAAAATACTATAAAATCCAGTGAAATCTCGTGAAATTATATGAAATCTGATTATATTCCTTGAAATATCTTAAAATATACAATGCCGTATGAAATCCATTGAGATACTGAGAAATCCATTGAAATACCTTATTGAGAGCCTTTATAATCCCTTAGAATTACTGATATCCTCGAAAATCTTATAAAATCCTTCAAAAATCCTTTAAAATATTTGTAAATCCTCTGAAATCCTTTAAAATCTTTCTATAAAGGAATCCCTTAAATGTTGTGAAATCCCCGGTAGTTTATAGAAATATTATAAAATGTTTAGAATTTTTTTATATTTATTAAAATTGTTAACAATCACTTAAAATCATCCCATTAAGATCCTTTGAAATTTTGGTTTAATTCTATACAGTCCCTTGAAATCATTATTCCAGCTATTTCGTAGTTTCAAAATCCGTTTCGAATGAAATCCTAGCTGAGGAAATAAGCGGCCTAGGGATGGCATCCAGGGAGAAAAACAAAAGAATGTCCTTTTTAAAACAAAAGAATATCATTTTCAAAACAAAAGAATATTCTTTTTAAGACACTTTTTTCGTCTCACATAAATTTTGTACATACGCGTAAGTTTGAGTAGTAAAATGACATCAAAAATGAGTTTTAGAAGTCAACACGAAGAAAATCGATCAAATTTTGTGTCCCTTGTGGGAAAAAAATTGTTTCCAGCAATCATCAAAGTAATTATACCATCATCAAGAAATATGAGAATCTTATAAAAAGCATGTCAATGCAAATTTTGAAGTGTCTGATTCTCGATTTCCACTCGGAATTTGTGGAACATGTTGTACTTTGACTGATTACGGAAATGGAAAGTCTGAAAGAACTTTTCCATCCATGCCTAATTATACGGATTTAATTTTGCCTAAAGAAACTTGCACAAGTGAAGACTCATGTAATTGTTTCGTTTGTTTGACTGGGAAATATAAAGGCCACCCAAAGGTCGAAAGAGGAAAAGGCCATAAAAATGATTCGGTTCGAATTACTACTGAAAATGGACTTTATCGCAGTTTGAAAAACGTAAATCTTCCGAAAAAAGTCCAAGTCAATGATACGTTACGCTCATCTATTTCAATTTGCAATTTGTGTTTTTAGGAAGTCGGTAGAGGTAAGTCTCATCCTTGTATTATCCCTGCTCAATCTCGGGATAATGTATTGAAATGCGAGCGTAAGAAACTGTAGTATATTCTTTACTTGCTTTCAAAATGGCCTACAGGATCGTTACACGAAAGCTGGGAGCCACCACAGCACCACTGAAAAGCGACGGGAAGACGATGAGGCTGATAAGGCGTCAACAACAACGACGGGCCTCAGCCGACTCATGGCGAATGTTGGCGGACCGAAACCGAGTAAACGCCGGTTATTGATGTCGGTCACCACGCTTATCCTATTGTACGGAGCCTAAATATGGGCGGACGCGCCCAGGATAGGAGCGCAGCGGGGTCGCCTGGTCCTATTGCACAGTTTCTGAATTCGCGGTGCTAGTGATCGCAGGGCTAATCCCGATCGATCTTCTGGCCCGCGAGAAGAAGGAGATATACCGGAGAAAGCCGGTGGTTGGCAAAGTCGCTGCAAAGGAGGAGTGCCGAGCACGTACTCGTACTAAGGAAGCGTGGAAAACCAGATGGAGAAATGATACCAGAGGCAGATGGACCTTTTAGACTGATTAGCGAATTAACAGCCTGGGTCGATCTACGGCACGGAGAAGTGGATTATTTCCAAGCATACCTGCACAAAACGGGCAAAGTAAGGAGCCCTAACTGCAGGTATTGCGTGCGGCCCGTATAGGGATGACGAGTCGCACACGGTTTTCACGTGTGACAGATGGGCAGTGGAGAGGACTGATCTAGAAACAGAGATCGGACCGATAAGCCCAGATAACATCATTGGAAAGGTGCTCAGCAGTGAAGAGAGCTGGGAGAAAATAGCTGCATACGTTGAGACAGTCTCGCGTGAGAAGAAGAGGGAGGAACACCTTGTGCTACATCCTAATAATAGCAGATCTGAATGACCGATAGCGAGAACCAATTATGTCCAATCGGGATGCCGAATGCCGACGAGCTCGTTGCGCAATCCTACCGCGCTGCTGAGGACCATGCGTGCATCCTGGTTAGTGCATGATAGTGGCTGGGCTCAGAAAGATCAGAAGACAGAGGATTACCTTGGGGTCCATCCCAACACCAGCAGACCTGGCTGTCGTCGGCGAGAACGATCCGTGTCCAACCAAGATGCCGAAGGCAGACGAGCCCGTTGCGCGATTCTACCGTGCTGCTGAGGACAATGCGTGCATCTTTGTTGGTATACAGTTGAGAAGATCGAAAAAAAGCAGAAGAAGAAAAAGAAGAAGCAGCAGCCCTTTCGAGGGCAAGAACACGGCACCCCATCATGTAATGCGAAAGCGGTTTCCGGGGGAAAAAGTTGATTTTATATAATGCACAATTATACGCAATGTATAATTGAATATTATATACGTTAGGGTCATTGTAGTGATGCGACTAAGATCCCCACACTACCGAGGAGTGCGGACCCTTCTCGGTGTGTGTTTGCACATTTTCCACCTTCCCTCGTGAAAAAAATTATACACATTATTTACATATAATAAGGATTCCAAAGAAATTTGATCGCCTTGCTTTAATCTGGGCCAATTCTTCAACCACTTCAGACACATCCAATTAATTCGTAATCACTCGCACAATTGATATCATATTCAAGTTTGACAGTCTCTTTTCCGCCATTGCTGTTCCCAAGTAGTTTTTTATTATTTTCAATTTTGGAAAGGATCGCTTCGCGCTTGCGATGGATACAGGCAGTTTTTAAAATTCGGAATGTTATGAACGTGTTTGGAAACACGAGATGCAAGTTTTCTTTTAGTATGAACGTCAAAATTTCATTTGCACTCATGTTTGGCTTGAGGTAAGTTCTTAACGCAATAAGTTCATCATACAAATCCACGCCTACTATATCTGAGCGATTTGCGTCTTCGTTTGTAAGATTTTCTTGTAAATTCTTGCACTTTTCAAGTATGTTTAACTTATCCATCTTTATAAGGGTAGTGCTGTTAAATACAAAACCGAACATATATTCGAATTGTTTAATAAACTCAAACCGCTCTTGTAAGGACATAATTATTACGTCTAATATTGTGAAGTAAAAATCAACTTAAAACTTTTCTCGGGATCATCTACACTTTGTCGCGTACTCACCAGGTTTTTAACCTTGATATCTACCTTTAATAAGCTGCTGCTAAGTGTGTAGCTTCAGTTAGATATTCTTTGAAAGCTTCGTCACCCTGGCGGACCGGCCGAACGCAAGCATTACGCGACAGCGTAATGGTAAAGTAATGCTAAAGTAATGCTAAAGTAATGTGGCATTGTAATTATTGAAAGAAGCGAAACAAACATGTAAAATGTTGCAATTATAATACGTTAAAATTTACGTTAAATGGTCATGCCGTAATTGAAACAAGTTGCTTTTTCAGCGTTAAAAAGTGAAAAAATAATGTGTCTGTCATTGCAGTCTGCTAACGATGGCTTCAAGCGGGTTGTCAACATGCAAGGGCCCGACTTCAATTACAGTTATTTTATTTAGTTTTTTAACGCTGTAAAAGCAATTTGCTGCAAAAACGACATGATCATTTAACGTAAATTTTACGTATTATTATAGTTTCAACAGTTTACATATTTGTTTTGCTTCTTTCAATAATTATGATGCTATATTACTTCAGCATTACTTTACCATTACATGACCATTACGCTGTAGCGTAATGCTTGCGTTCGGCCGGTCCGTCAGGGCAGTTCTTTTTTCAGTGAAAAACTTACTTAAATCTTTAAGAATTTTAATAGATATGTATGGACTTAGAAAAACAGTTTATAAGAAAGAAGTTCTGTAACTGATAGTGGGTTTGTCCCGGAAAGAATTTTGTAAAGAGAAATTTAAAAAACGTAACTTTCATGCAATTTAATTAAAACGCATGGTCTTTGAAACATGTTTGAGTAAGAATTCAAAATTATTGTAATCACGTTTGCGTTCCAGGACACCAAATTAGCAAGGACGGCAAAAAAATGTCTCCAAACTTTAGTTAACTGTATATCAATGCAGTTATTTATTTGATTTAACAAAACTTTGATTGATTTAATCAAACATTTTTCAAAGTGTCTCGAGGAGTGCACATAAAATTATACATATTTCGGCATTCAAAGATTTTTTGAGTAAGGCGGTTAAAAGAAAAGTTATTTAACCTAGTTCTACTTTCGATTTCGTAAATTCACAGCAATTATTTGTCCAATGAATACTTCTTGCTGGAAGATTATGGATACATTTTTAAAGGACCTCAAGGATTAGTATATATATTTATGTAAATATATGTATAATGACCATCATAAAGTCTACATTCAAATACTTCTGAACCTAGAAATTATTTATTACTGGAAAGAAATGGGTTCCAGATAAAAATTCAGGAAAGATCGAGGGGAACATCCCTGAAGACAAAGGCACGAGCAAAGGCTCACTTAGAAACTGTATTGCGTTAAGACTAAAGAGAGCCTGTTGACGATCAAACCAGTGGTGCCGACCAAACGATTTTTTCGTGATTTTTTCGCCAACCGGCCGCACTGGCAGCGTAGCACATAAGCGCAGCATTTTTATTTTCATCAAGTTCAAGTACAACCAAACGTTATTTTCAAAAGTATGACACATGTTTTTGATGTATTTGTTCTCGTAGAACATGATAGTGTTATTTGTTTCAACGTTGGAATTACCTAAAATGCGCTAGAGGCGAAAAATCATCAAAAATACGGCTTTTCTTCTTACGATACACTACAAAACACGCTTCTAGCGCTTTCTAGTCAATTTTCATAATGAAACCAATAATATTATCGTCTTCTACGAGAAAAAATACACCAAAAACATATACCACACTTTTGAAAATAATGTTTGGTTGCAGATTTAAAATAAATGCCATAAATCATCATTCCTATTTGTTGAAATTCAAAAAAGTTGTACTTGCATTTTGTTCATCACATGTTTGAACGAACTATGTTGTTTATTCAATTATTTGATTATCATAGAAATATATTTTCTGTTTTTGCGAATAATGATTTGTTCATATAATATTGTAAAATGATTAAAAATATATGCTATTGTTGCATAATAATACTTAACGTTTGTTTGTACTTGAACTTGATGAAAATAAAAATGCTGCGCCTATGCGCTACGCTTCCAGTGCGGCCGGTTGGCGAAAAAATCACTTTGTTATCAAACTTTTAAAGGGTACTTAAAAATTGTATTGAGTAATATGATACATGTTTTTGATGTATTTTTTCTCGTAGAATACAATGGCGCTATTAGTTTTATTCTAGAAATCATCTAGAATGCGCTAGTTGATAAAATTAACGTAAAAATACCACTTTTTCCAAAAAATTCGCGACATAAACGCCATTAGCGCTTTCCAGATGACTGGTAGAGTAAAACTAATAACACCATCGTTTTCTACGGCAAAAAATACATCGAAAACATGTATCCCATTATTGTAAACAATACTTGGCAGCATTTGAACTTGAAAGAAATAAAAATGTCGATTTTCGATTAAATTACTGTAATTGAAAAACTTCAAATTAGTGCAAAAAGAATAAACGATCTAATTAGGAGGTCTGAGTGGTTGATTCTGTTTGTTTTTTACATGTAGAATAACGCTACATTCACAGTTTTTCTCTACATTTTTGCTCCATTTATATCGCCTTCCGGGACGCCGTGTGTAGGATTGCTATTAAAATTCTTTCTTGATAAATATTGCTATTTTGTAAATTTACTATGCTATATATACAATGTATTTTTTAAGGTTTCTATAAACATTTACCTTTACTTTATGAACTTAACAACAAAAATGTGCCACCGGAATCTTAGGACATCAAAATACCTGTGGTATTTTTATCAGGATTTGTGTAATTTTCACACTAGAATATCCGTATATTTGAAATAGAGAAAATTAGGAATATTTTATGTACATAAGGGTGTTCCAAAAACACTTTTTTTAGAGGGAAAAATTCGTTTTTTTTTATAACAAATATTACCATATTATCCCTAAGTGACAACAATTTATTTTCAGATATTTTCCAATCGTTGAGGTAATAAATTATTATTTATTTTCAACAACCTTTAATTTGTTTCAACAATATTTTTTCACAAATTTTGTTAGTTTTTCTTTACTGCTATTTATATTAAAACTTCTGATTGTTGGAAACAATAATTTTTTATTTTATTTCTGAATTGGTTTCAAACAAATGGAATTTTTTTACATAATTAAAAATTGAGTAACCAATGTTGATAAATATTCCAGCAAAGACATGGTAATACTTTTTAAATTTGTTAAATTTCGAAAAAAAATATTATTTAAACTAATTCCATTTGCTAAATAATTGAAAATTAATGAACCAATGTTAATCAATATTCCAATAGATGAATAGAAATAATTTTAAGTAAAAAAACGAGAATGTAGTGCTCGAAAGGTCAATGGAGAATTGACATTTTTGGTTTTAAGGGTAGTTTTCAGGGACCCGTGAGGGTGTGTTAGGGATTTCAAACCCATCTGTATGATACATGAAATTTTTTGTTGGGTGATGTTGGCCTCTAGTATGATCGAAGTGTGTCTAAAACAAGATTGGAGCAAGAATGGGGGAAACCTTCTGTTAAGCAGATTGCACAAGATATTTATGCCAAAGGATTATCGATCTCTGATCATTTAAGAAAAAAGAGATCACAGATGATAATGTTGAGGAAAAAGTAGTCGCCACTCCATATGACTTAACATATTCAAACTTCATTGATCATCCTTGTGCCCTACGTGCCGTTCTCCGAGAAGAAATAAAATCAGACGGCCAAAGAGCAGCTACTGCAATTTTCAACGAATGCTTCGATTCAGCACTTAAATTGATAAGAAATCAAAGTTGCGACATCTGCATCCAGTATTCAATGGGAGCATATAAAAAAATGGTATCCTACTTCGGCGAAAGTTTGGATAGCACTGATTCAGAACTGTTAGATTTTTATCGCAAAAACATCTTACTATCTGAAACAAAAATAATAAATTTATGTTCAGAAACACAGGGTCAATCAAACTCACAAGAGTGGTTCCAACAACTGCAATTCGTTTCGGTACTTCTGCAATGTACAGTTGAGTTTCAGCATCACTACGGTCGTTATAAATGTGACGGTTACAAATAAAAATATTTGGATTTTGAGTCAGGCCCTTTTCTTCCGGCAAATATACTTGAATTTGCTTGTCCAAGTTTTTATCGCAATAAATATCATCTGTCTCTATCGATATTTCATGATGACTCTGATTTTCTTTTTGCGTTGGTATCACACTTGTCGAATTCTCAGAAGTGGCTGAACTAGCGCTACTCTTATCCAAGATACAATACAATTCAGAATATTTTGAATAAGAAATTAAATACTAATAGAACATTAAGAATTTGAAACGTAATAAAAAATCAGGGTGGCCACTATTTTAAAAATTTTGGTTTCCCGGTTTTCTCCCGGTTCTCCCGGTAAAAATTCGTGATTTCTCCCGGTTTAGATAAAAAATATACTCGATAAGCGTCAGAAAACCTTTTTGCGAGAAATGTGTTGAATTTGAATCATATAAACAATTTCTAAACAATAATTATTAATTAATAATTTCTAACTGAGAACGGGGACAATTTGATTAGAAAAAAGAGTAGAATAATATTGTGTCGTTTCTAAGTCGAAGCGCTGAAAATTGAACTTTTTTTTTTAAATTGAATTATTTCGGATTAAGATTTCGGAAATAATACAATTTCAAAATATTAAAAATTGAATATTTTAAGATTCGAATTTTCAAAAATAGATCATTTAAAATTCAGAGGAATTGAAATTCTATTATTTAT
>CAKNWT010330250.1:0-15743 GCA_932066315.1 Andricus coriarius | reverse complement strand
AAAAAAAAAACAGAGCTATAATTTGCAAAGTGATTAAATTTTGAACCAAAAAAGATAAGGGTAATACGCTAGAATTTTCAACCCAAAAAGACGTATTTACAACATAACAGTTGAATTTTCGACCAAAAAGGATGACTTTTCAACAAAATTGTGGAATTTTTAACAAAATAATTAAATTTTCAACAAAATAATTAAATTGTCAACAAAGTAATTAAATTTTCAACAAAGTAATTTTATTTTCATCAAAGTAATTGAATTTTCAACAAAATAATTAAATGTTCAGCCAAATAATTAAATATTCAACCAAATCATTGAATTTTTTTATTGAGTTCTATTAATTCAGTGTGAAATTTATGCTCAAAAACGAAAAAAAGATCAATTTTCTTGAAAACAGGGGGATTTATAAATTATAGGACTTTGCCAGGTTTCCCAGGTCAACTTTTGAAAAATTTTTAGGACAACTTTAAAAAACAACAAATCTGAGTGACAAATAATTCTGTGACTTGCGTATGGACTGCCTGCCCGATTTGAAGTGAATTCGGCCTATTAAAATCTTATAAATATATGCATATGCAGAATAGATAAGAATATGGAAAAAATGTATATTTTCATGATTTTAACTTGTGCGGTTCAAAAAAACCTCTCATTTTAGAGTATGCAATTTCGAATCGAAGTCGTGTAAAATTTTGGAACTGTACCTTGTTGAGACTATTTTAGATGAATCTTTGGAAGCGGAAAGATTCATAGCTTTTAAATATATTATTTTTAAATTAGTATATGTAAGACTTTGAATTTTTAAATTTCATAGTTTCGATGTATTTCGGAACAAAAGACTCCTGCTGGAAAGGATCGGGTGAGTTCAGGTAAGCCAGGATCTGTGAGGATACTGAAAAGTAGGCTTAACAATACCTGAAATAGGAGCAAAAGGTTTGCAAAACACTCCCATTTTATGAGTTGCAGTACTCGTAGTATACTAATAAACTGAGAAAATTTCCATAGCGATGCGGTTACTTTTGGCGCCAAATTTTTCTATGAGCTTGGAAACTATAATTACCACGAAAGCTGTTGCATTTATGTGTCTAATAGGAGGTCTAATTAGCTTGAGTTGAAAATGAATGTGTCAATATTATTAAGGTTTAACTTTATTACAAAAAATTTGTGAAAATTAAAAAAAAGTATAATTATTTACATAAACGTACTATTTAAATATTTTTAAAATTGATTAAATCACTTACCTTATTATTGTTTTTTTGTAAAACTTCGATATCACCAAATATTCTTCTAAGCGAAGTAAGCTTCTTCTTTTGACTTATATTAGTCTGTTGCCGAGCAAATCAGATTTCAGCCTCGGTCAATTTAACAATTTCTATAGGTCTGTCGAGGTATTATACATTAACGATTCATTTAGGCCGACTTATACCTGAAACGCAGATTCAATGCGGGGTGCTTGAAGCTTCAGGCACCTACACAGGCTCTCAATTCTGGGTATTGAATTTACAAATCTGTTCTTATACCTCAATACTTGCATTGAAAATTAAAGAAGAGTTGCTGAACTTTAAATTTTACTCGTAATTATACGAAATAAATCTGAAATTTACTATACTTTTCTATTAACTTGAATTTCAATAAAGTGTGTCTTGAATTTCAGAAAAATTCGTAACTGAAGTTTAAGAACATTTTTAACAGTGTAGACTCCACCTTAAACAAAAAATAATTTAGAAAATTTAGGAATAATTTAAAATTTTCTAACATGGAAGCAAAGGCGAAACGGATCGACTTTTTCAAACATAAGGTAGTGGCAAATGACTATTTGTTTCACAATTACGTAATTTTTGTTTATTCTCTACACTCGTTTCGAACGTTAAAGAAGACAAAGAATTTCGTAAATTTAGCCGAAAATGAATATTTTCTATACTATCACGCTCCAATAGGAACTGCTGAGAATTTTGATATTTAATAAGTTTATTGATTCAATCAATTTTTTAAAGATAAATTTATTTTTCAAATAATATTCAAAAATAATTTAATTTTAATTTTTCACAAAAAAAACAACAAATGTTAAAAATAAGAGTATCATAACTGGATAAAGACCATTATTTTAGTTTTTTCTGCTCTAAATATAGAATTTTTGTTATTTTTTCACCTGCTTGAAGCATTGGAAATAATGGCAACGTAATTCTATAATTTTGACTGTTTTGGTCTTATAGTCTAGTATTAGTTTTTTTTTTATTTTACCCAGTTGTTTGCCTGGATCTCAAGATACTCCAATGAAGCTGATTTTAATATCTGACAATGGAAAAACATTATGATGATGCAGGTGAAAATATTAGGCAAAAAGTATAATAATTGCAGACGATTAATTTACATGTACCAAAATGGGAACACATTACCCTATATGGGCAATGGGCGGGATTTCTTAATGTTGCTAAGAGAAGATAATGTTTTATGGGCATTCTAATTTAAATGACATAAATTGCAGATTTAGCATACCAAAGATTCTTAACTTTTAACAAATTTCACGGTCTTGTCCCCTCAACATTTTAATTCAATGAAAAAAATGCATTCCATATTGTATTTTTCTTTAAAACATTATTTTAGGATATGCTCAATACATGCTCAAAACAATTGTTTCAAATCGTTTCTTTTTCATTTTTCTATACATTTAAGGACATTAGAAACTACATCTACTTTCTTCAAGTAAAATGTATTTCTTCAATGTTTCTCTTCAGCTATGAAATTTAAAAGTTATATTATTGCAGAAAAATATTTTCGGAAAATAAATTAAGAACAAAAAATGTCATATGAAAAAACCTAATATGCAAAAAAACCAAAAACTTGTTCTCCAGTAATTCTGCCTTTAAGGTTCATATAGTTTAAAATAAGTGTTGACAGCAATTTCCACGAATTGAGTAACTTTATTTTTTTCCCTGAAACTGACATATGAAAAATAAATATCTCAGAAAGTCAAGATTGATGCAATATAATCTATGAGATAAAAACTGTAGAATATACATAGGTGAAAATGAAAAAGTTCGAATTATTCCATTTCAAATTGAAAAGAAAAATTCAGATTAGGGATCGTGCATATATTACATAATATATTTTTCTTTTCTTTATATTGTTGTGTTCTTTTTCAATTAAAGGCAACTTTGTTCCCATCTTTATTCAAACAATAGAAAACCAAGTTACCTTATATATGTACGACCCCTTAACATGAAACTATTTTTCCGGCTGATATTAATTTGTAATAATTAATGATAATTTTTCTGTACTTAATGACAATATTTTTCATTATTCATTTTATTATTTTATTTTTATTATTCATGAATATTATTATTCTTTATAGTATAATTAATTTAACAAATAATTACAGCAAAAAAATAATTTACATTACGAAATTACCACCATTTTGAAAATTATTGTGAAAGGAGCAAAGCAGTACTTTAAATTTATTTAAAAAAATAGTTTAAATTCAAAAGGACGTAGCTTACCGATTATTATACGTTCTGAAACTGACTTCGAGCGTTGTAAATAACTTTTTGCTTTTCCGGATGACAAGGAGAAATGCTGGGTTTTCCCAACATTTAAAAAAAATTGTTTTAAAGTCTTCCAGATTGATTTTTCTCAATTTTTGGAAACGACCCTGCACCAAATGTATGGGAAAATGGTTTTCGGTGGATTTAAACTCGGTAAATAAGTAGATTATAAGGGCCTAGTGAAAGATCCGGCAAACAAATTAGGAAAAATGGACAGTTTTTGCGCTTTGCGGAGCTAAGCGCTCAATTTCGTGAAAACAATGAATCCCCATATATGCTGGAAGGGGAGAAACGTTGGCAGAGCGAGGTCAGTGTCAAATGTGAGTTTGGTAATGATCTATGTTGCGCACATCCCAAAATTGGCGAACGCTAATCGCTCAAGATTTGAATTTAAGAAAACGCCACTGCTATAACGTTGAAAATGGGGTTCCGGTAATATCAATATCAAATGAGGTTAAAATTACCATAATATACTTCGCGCGCTAGTCTAACATAACGAACGCTAAGCGCTCGAGATATAGTCTAAAATTCAAAACATGCTTCGGTGAGCGCAGATAAGGTGACAACGTCCGGTCGAAACAAAGCAAGGTTACTTTAAAGATATATATCGCGGGCTTCTGAAAACATCTGAATGCTAAGCGCTAAAGATTCTAATTTGATAAAACGTCACTGCTATAAAATTGAAAACGGTGCCCCCGGTAAGATCAATATCAAATAAGGTTAATATTACCATAATATACTTCGCGCTCTAGTCTAACTGACCGAGCGCTAAGCGTTTGACAGTTTAAAGCTTTGAAAATGGCTTTCAGAGTTCGAATTGACTGTTATGTGTGCAAAAGAGATTATCAGCCAAGACAGGTGGTTCAAATCGATGAAAATATTAATCCAGATAGTCAAAACATTGCAATTTTGAGACGCCTTCAACTTCGTAGACCACAACTTGAACTTGCCGGCGATAGTAGGTTATGGTATTTATGGTATGCATGGTCTGTAATGCTGACGGTCATGCTAATGTACCTAGGCTTTCACTGAATTGGAGAGTCAATGTCTATGTTGCTATGGATAGCTTCATCCCAGAGGACACTAGAGCCTGTTTAAATCATTTGGATGAAAGTGGCTTTATCTTAGCGGACTTGCTCCTGGATTACAAGCATTTAATAGACCATATAGGATACACGGACAGCAGATGCTTTTGTTTTTGCAGAAGCTTCGTAACGAAGCAAATTCTCGTCAAGATTTCGGTGATAAGGAAAGCTTTAGTTATGAAGAATTTAATCATATGTTTGCTGTAACAAAGCAATAGTTTCGAGAATTGTATACATTGTGCAATCCAATTCCTAGGTTACATAGACATGGTGTAGGATACGTCCGGAAAAAGGATCTGATGACTTTTCTTTGCAAGATGCGTCAGGGACTTTCTGATGAATTTCTGAAAGTAATTTTCCATTATTCCAGCCGGCAAGCTACAATCATGGCCATTGTTGCGGTAAGAGAGTCTCTAATGCAGCGATTTGTGCCTCGCAACATTGCATTAACAGCGATAACGAAGCAATGACGCACAAATGCTCATCAATGAATTTGAAAGGGATGTGCAGAGCATGAGAGCATTTGTCGACATTGGCAATATTTTTATGGAGGACAGAGAATACCGAGATGCCCAACCGCTCTTAGAATGATAGGGTATTGAATCCAAAGTACCGCCATTTCTCCAAGCAGGTCAGAGTCAATTGTCGACGGAAGAAGCGAACGAAGTACGTCTCATAATGAAATCGAGATGGATTGTTGAATCTAGAAATGGCCACTTAAAATCCATTTTTAAGTTCTCTTAAAAAAACGATTTCGATTGATCACCTGCATAATCTAGGGGATTTCTTCCATATTAGTGGTGCCATGATTAACAGATATCATCCTGTTATCGAGATGCAAGGTGCTACTGTAGAAGCTGCAAGGTTATACCTAGCGACGGCTCGTGAGGCTAATGTCTCGAAAGCACGCGTGGAAGTTGACAATATGCGCTACGGAAATGCAAACTGGAATCGCCTGCATCAAGAACAAGTACCAGAATTTCCCCGTCTGACATTAGACGAATTACGCGACATCACGATTGGCTTTTATCAAGTTCAACTTGCACCATCTTGTATTCAAGCCAAGCTGCAAAGGGATTTGCAGTTATTATTTTGAGCGCTTGGCGCTCGGCTGTTTCAAGAAGCGCGCGATATATATCTTTGCAATAACCTTTCTTTGTTTTGACAGGACTTTATCACCTTATCTGCGCTCACGGAAGAATGCTTTGAATTTTAGACCACATCTCGAACGCTCAGTATTCGGTCGCTTAGACTAGCTCATGAAGTATATTACATTATTAACCTCAGTTGATATTGATCTCACCGGGGGCACCATTTTTAACGTCATAGCAGTGACGTTTTATTAAATTAAAATCTGGAGCGCTTAGCGTTCGGCTGTTTTTATAAATGCGCGATATATATCTTTAAAATAACCGTGGTTTGTTTCCAATGGACGTTGTCACCTTATCTGCGCTCACGGAAGCATGTTTCGAATTTAAGACTGCATCTCGAGCGCTTAGCGTTCGTTAGGTTAGACTAGCGCGCGAAGCACATTATGGTAATAATAACCTCATTTGATATTGATCATACCGGGGCACTGTTTTCAACGTTATAGCAGTGACTATTTTCTTAAATTCAAATCTTGAGCGCTTAGCGTTGGCCAATTTTGGGATACGCGCAACATAGATCATAATCAAACTCACATTTGGCACTGACCTCGCTCTGCCGTAAAGCGCAAAAGCTGTTCATTTTTCTTAAGTTTTTTTTGCCGGATCTTTCATTAGGCCCTTATAATCTACATATTTACCATGTTTTAACCAAATCCAACAAAAGTCATTTTCCCATACATTTAGTGCGTGGTCCTTTTTTGAAATCTTTTAAAACATTTTCAAATACTTTCTTTCAAATTTTTTTAAATTCTTTCTAAATTTGAATTATTTGTTAGTCGTTTTAAAACTGGTACAACTTCTTAAAATCTTTCAAGTTTTTGTCTATAATTTCGTCTTCTTCATCTCTTCAAAAATGTGAAACAGTTTAGAGTTAAAAGTTATAAGCTTAAAAAAGTTTATAGTACGGTAGCAAAATGTAATCGTTAACAATGTTTAGAAACATTTATAAATGATTTGCATCATTCGTAAGATTCCTAAAAAATACGTTTCGAAGTATTCAAAATCAGTTTTTCTGGAATTCGAAATCCAAAAATCTCCAACTGAAGGGTTAGGAACGTGGGAGTGTATATTTTTTAACAATAAAATAATTTGAAAAAATAATTTGTGAAAAATTTACTTCGTCAATTACCAAGGGGATAGATTTTCTGAAAGGAAAACTACTTTTCAGATATGAGCAACATTTTTTATATTTTGGATCAAAAATGGTTAAAATCAATCATTCTTTCCATACTTTTTAAGACATGTGAAGGAGGTGTCACGTTTTAATTCCAAATTTCAGAGCAAAATATTTGTTTTATCTATTTCTGTCTAAAGTTACCGTTTAACAATTAAACTTGTGGATATAGTTTCTGAAATATTTGATCAAATGCGTGAAAGAATGCTATCCACCTTTCCAATTCCTTAAACATATTTGATAAAATTCATATTAGTTCTTTCACGTAAAAACTGGTTCTCCCTTAAACTCAAGGGATTATATAGATTGCGACATCAATTTTACGAATGTAGTCAATAATTGTTTCTCCTTAAAACTGATTTATAAATAATATCTCAGGAGGGCCACCCTGATACCTTGAATATTTTAAAAAATTATAAATATTCCTTTCACTTACACGAATTCATTCCTTAAAATCAATCCTTATTTGCAATTTTCCCCGGAATCATAAAAATGATTTATTTTTATTATTTAATCTTACAAAATTGAATCTATTGCCATAAAATCTTCCAGAATCTTTTTCAACAATTTGGTCAATATTTTGCAATATTTTTAGACGTTCTCTTCAATTTGATTTTTAATAATATAACGCGAATTTTCCTAGGAATCATGAGAACGTTTTTTCATCCTCTTGTAATCTTTCAAAGTCCCTCAAGAGCTTCCTTTTTCGATTATTAAAATATTTTTCCATTTTCTCTTGAAATCCATCAATCAAAATAAAAAGAACATTTGAATTATATCAAAAAAATTTTATAATTTTGTTTATTTTTTGCTTTCTTGAAACTATTTAAAATTCACAAAAAGCTCCTTTTTTAATCTTGAAAAATCGGTATTTTGTTTTATCTTCTTTAAAATCTTTTAGAACTTCAAATTATATCTCAATCTTTTAAAACCTCTAAACTGAAAAGCTTCGTTCTCGATAACTATTTAAAATGTTTTAAAATATTTTCAATGTTGTTTTGAAATTTATTTTTCCAAAATAAGAATCATTTGCAATTTTTCCAGAACCTAATATTTTTTTTGTTATTCGTTGAAATATTTTAGAGGTCTTGACAATTTTATGTTTTCACAATCTTCAAAGGTTTTGATTTTTTTCAATATTCTTTAAAAATCTGTTCAAATTTTACGTTATTCATCAACCTTTTTAAAACTTCTAAAGCTTATAAATATCTTTTAAAATAATTCAAATTTTTTGTAATTTTCTTTTTAATTGTGTAAAATGATAAAATGGCCCTAAAATCATCTAGATTATTTTTCAACTATTTCGGCATTTTTTCGAAATCTTTCTAAATATTCTTTAAAAATTATTTTTAAAAAAACATATAAAAAATTTGCGCACGAGTTTGATCAACACTTTTTAAAAATCTGTTTAAATTATACGTTATTTATCAATCCTTTTGAAACTTTTAAAGCTTATAAATATCTCCTCAAATAAATGGAATTTTTTATAATTTTCTCTTAAAATTAATTTTCAAAAAGCATCAAAAATTTTCGTAGGAACCTCAAGTAAATTTTTTGATTCACTCGGAAAATATTTATCAATTTTCTGAATGAGAAATTCAGAGAAATTTCTTGAAATTCTGTTTAATATTTTGTGCTTTAAAATTTTACGTATCTTGATGAGCTCTTTAATATCAGAAATTAGAAACAGATTACCGAAAAAATATTTTAAAAATTCTGGTTCGCAGAGTTAAGAACTTTTTGAAGTTCTTGAAAAATTTTTGATGACAAAAATTTTATATTAACGGAGGGGCTTTTAATATACTTTCTAGATGTCGATTAATAAAAATCTACTAATTTAATTAGAGAAAAAATAAGCACCTAAAAAGTAGAACATTCCTAATCAGATAGTGGAAAACTACTATAAAAATATATGAGTATATGTAGGGCGGTATAAATTATTTTAAAAAAAGATAACCAAAAAAAAAACGTGCCAAATTAAAAAGTTTGATAAAACAAAATTAATGCGTAATATTTTTTAACTTTATTCAAACAAGAGCAGAACGAGAAAAACATGAATTATTTAAACAATCTGTTTATTTTGCCTTGCTTTACTGACCTCGAAAATAATATTTTCTCTGATAGCAGACACCGAACACGCATTGAGTCGGTGATTTCACAATAAGATAAATATTTTGTTTGAATTAAGCAGACCGTTTCTTTCACATATTTTTTTAAATTCAACAAAAATTAAACTACACGAAATCGTTTTGTTACAAGCTTTAATTGTTCAAAATTGTACAATTTAAGTCCATTTCGGAGACAAATTGCATTCTTTAGTATTTAAATTTGAAAATGAAGAACTAAAAATTCAAAATCACAAATAGATATTTATTTTTAAAATATTTAAATTTCTTTTGGAGTTCCTTTAAATTACTGAAATATATTGAAAATGCCTTAAAATGTTTTAAAAATCACTGAAAGATTTGAAATCCTTTTAATTATTTTTTAATCTTTTGAGGCTTTGCATGATCGTGAAAGTTCCTTAAGTGTTTTAATAATACCCTGTAACCTGTGAGATCCTTTAGAATAAGTAAAAGTTAGTAAATTACTAAAATTCTTGAAAACCATTTTGAAGTTCTTTGAAACTTTTAAAAGCACTTGGAAATCCCGAAAATTACCTCAGATTATCACAATCTATGAAAAATGCCTTAAGAGACTTCAAATCCTTTGAAGTCATACAATATTTTAATTCTTTTAAAATCTTTAGAAGTTCCAGGGAATTATAAAATCCTTCAAAACTTCCATGTAATTTTTAAAAATACCTTAAAATGTATGAAATCCTTTGAAATAACTTCCAATGATTAAAATCTAGTAAAAATACACTAAGATCTTTCAAACCCTTTAAAAGTCTTTTGAAATCCCTTGAACTTTCGTATAGTTCTTTAAAATTCGTTGAAATGCTTTGAAATACATTAAATATTCGGAGTGGACAGACTGCCGGTACCGGCAATATATTTCTCTATCGGTACCGGTAAAAAAACATATTTCCAAGTTACCGAAGTCTCGTGGGGGCGGAAAGGCACCCATTTTACTGGTCACAGAAATAATTATTGACAAACCTCTACCCCTTTTCAACGTCTCGTAGGGGCAGGAAGGTGCTCCTCTGTCATTGGTCACAGAAATAATGTTGGTCGAACCCCTACTCCTTTTCAAAGTCTCGTGGGGTGGAAAGTCACCCCTACTAATGGACAAAGAAATAATGATGGTCAAATCCATATCCCTTTCCAACATCTCGGGGAGGCGAGAAGGCACCTCTTCGACTGGTTACAGAAATAATGCTGGTCAGACCGCTACACTTTTCCAACGTTCCGTGGGGGCGGGAGGGCACCCCTTCAAATGGTCACAGAAATAATGTGAATCAAACCACTACCCCTTTCCAATGTCCCGTGGGGGCGGGAAGGAAATCCTTTGAATGGTGACAGAAATAATGTTAATCAAACCCCTACCTCTTTGCAACATCTCGTGGGGGCGGGAAGGCACCCCTTTGACTGGTCACAGAAATAATGCTGGTTAGACCCCTAACCCTTTCCAACGTCCCGGGGGGAGGGAGCACCCCTTCGACTGGTCACAGAAATAATGTTAATCAAACCCCTACTCCGTTCCAACGTTCTGTGGAGGCTAAAGGCATCCCTTTCCCATTGGCAGAGAACTTTTTTGCCAGTACAGACAGGGAACTTTTTTGCCGGTACCTGAGGTCCACGTGACCTTGTGACTGCTGGGGAGGCCTGAGGATCTAATCGGACTAGAGACCTTGACCAAGTGAACCAGAGGGACTGCATCGCGAGATGTGCTTGCTCTGGGGAACTGGCGGACTCTAATCTGCGGGACATCAATTAAGGGGCGATCCTTCCAGGGGGTAATAGCAAAGCCCCCTGGAATATCAAAGGAGAGTTCTCATGTGCTCAAGCCATAACATGATCGCCGTGTCAAGAGCTGAATGGCATCAGCGTTAAAGAATCATTAAACACCCTGACATTTCCCCCTTAGTCGAGGCGGATGCGTTAGGGCACGAGGAAGGTGTGTTAAGGGAGACTTTGAGACACCAGGTTGAATCCCTTAGTACAGGCCTCTTTTGCGAGGGAATTTTAGGCATTTTTACTCTCGAGCCACATGTCTAGTTTCCCCCAATACGACTCTCTACTCAACTGAAAGAGTTCGGGGAGAAGTTACTCTCGTGTCACAGAGTGATGACTTTAGTACCGCTGGGGCACATACTACCAGCGACCTTTAGAGGTGACTAAGATTCTTGGAGTTGGAAACGAGATATGTGGCTCGGGCGTAAAAATGCCCAAATTTCCCCTCGCTGAAGACCCCTGCCTTATTATGTAGACCCTACTTCTGCAAGCGTGGTTTTGCAGGGGTGTTCTTGATTTCCCTAGATATTCGTGGGATCAAAATCACCGACGAAAACAAAACATAAAATACCCATGGCTCCAACCCGGGGCCCTCAGCTAAACCACAACCGAAAGATGACGGCTCATCAGGTGATGACAACAACCTAGTTGCTGCGATTGAAGAGAAGATGACTTGGCTCTCTGTAAAGAGAAAAGACTGCAGCAAAGCCCGGAAATTAAAAGCCCGCACAGCGCGACTCTCGTTCACCAGCCAAGAATTATCATAAGTAGCCTTCGATATTGCATCATCTGGAGCAACACCTCCTGCTCCGCCTACGAGGAAGAGGAAGAAGAAGGAATCCAAGAGATGCCCCGAGTCAATCTATTAATGGCTGAGACGGGAATCTCAAGGATACAGATAAATTTGCACCAGAGCAAAGGTGTCTCGGCAATTATAACCACGCGTACAGCATTGGTGCAGCAGGCATTGCCCTAATCCTAGAACCATGGTTATACACGGAAAGGATTAGAGGCTTACAAGTGTGTGGCTCTATATATAAGGAGTCACGCGAAAAAGCACTAAGGGCATTCATAATCGGTAAGGGTTTGGATATGATATTTATTCCTAAGCTCTGCTGCAGGGACCTTACGGTTATTTAAGTGAAATTCAGAAGCTAAAGCGAAGAAATACTAGAGGTATATATCGCTTGGGCCAACTTCTCGAGCGACGCTCTGGGGTTGCCACCTACTACAGAGGTTGTTCTCTTGTTCCAACTAGCCCTAGGAAAAATGGCGGTTTTAAAGATCAGAAACCCCAGGCATACAATTTGGGACGCATACAAAGAGGAACTCAAAGATGGGCTCTGATTATGTATAACCTGAGAACAATTGCCTCACATTCTCACATGTATAATTTGATCTAAAAGGAGCGGAGTGGTGGGACACCCACCTAGAAAAAGTTCATAAAAATACTAGAGCTATGGACATAAGAGCAAACAGAACTAAACTGCCTTCAGACTGGGACTTCCATAAAATGGCTCATGATAAACAATAGAAAAACTTAACAACCTGCAAATAAACTGATTGGATGGCCTCCTGTTAGGAATCTAAGAGTATTTCGAAAGCAGCGAGGCTCCAGAAGATCCTGTAAAACATCTAGAGGCTCGCCAGGGGCTCATAAGGTTCAATGATGGTGAGTTCTCCGAAACCGAAGGAGAAACACTGAAACCCCTGACGAAACTCCATTTGCCAGGTTGGCAGCAAGCTAAAACCGAAGGAGAGGGAGAATTCTGGGGCCAGGAAAGGGCGAAGGCCGACTGGATTTTCGTGTTTCCCCTACCGACGAAACTTTGTAGGGCAATCGTTGCTCTTAAACACGTTCCATCGACATGAAAGTACAGAAAAATGGGTTTTATTCCAAAATCTGGTATGGAGGGCTACACTGCTACTAAAATTTTCTGTCCTATCACTTAAACCGTCTTCATGCGGAAAACGTTAGAGAAGCCAGTCCAGAAATATAGCGCATATGAGGGATGCCAGCAGAAAGGGTTTCCTGTAGGGATGGGCGATTCTGGATCGATTCCTCAAAGATCGATCTTTTGAATCGAATCTTCGCGAGTCGATTTTTTATTAGATCGATTCTTTAACCCCAGAATCGGAGAAGCGATTCTTTTATTTTTATTTATTTATCTATCCGTCCTATAGTTTCGTGACCACGGCGAACATTTTTTATCTCTATTGCTGCTATAATTTTTTCTTTTGTATCCCAGACTGAATTTCAATCTAAGCGCAAGCGCAGCCTGCGCTCAAGATGTTTATTACCAAAGTTTTTGAAAGGGAGGTCCGCAACTTGTTATGGCATCAAAGTTGCATAGGTAGGGAGCCGTCTGATTGGTTGACTTTTTTCTACTGGCACATGGCGAGACCATAGTTTGTTCGACCATGACAGCCTAGTATATGTGAGTATATTTTAGTAGACAGAAGCAAAGATATTATCTTTGACAGAAGAAAGAGTAAGGTAAATAAAATGATATTTACATATTAGTTGTTTCAATATCATACTTTGGTTTGAATTGAAATATGGTACTTTTTATCAATAATAAATTATTTCCAATATAAATGAACAAACATTTAAGCACATTTCCTGGTTTACAATGTATTTTGTGAAAAAAGGAATAAACGGTGTCTAATTGTCGATCTTTAATCATTTTGTTTGAAATTGAATAAATGTAATGATTTATAGGTAAATATAAACTATTTAGGAAATTTTTACATCGATCTTAAAAGATCAATTCTTCTGATTCGATTTTTTTGCTGAATCGATCTTTTCGAGAGAATCGCCCATCCTTAGTGTCCTATCACCCCTCGGTGGTATATCGCAGTAGACTATCTCTTTCGTACACTAAATGAGGAACAGGTGAGTAACCAGAGGTACGCGGATGAATTCGTAATCTTAGGAGGGCTCACCTCGAAACGTTGATGGGTCTCACATGCTCATCCCTGCGCAGCGTTGAGCTCTGGTGCCACAGCTCAGGGCTCTTTGTATGTCCGGAAAAGACCAGCATGCTCATTTTCACGAGCAAGTACAAAGTGTTGAAACTTGACTCCTCTGCATTCCGTGGTAAGAAGCTGTTGATCCCAGACTCATTTAAATATCTATGAGTACTTCTATGTAACAAACTAAACTGGACGAAGCATCAGGAGAGCCAATGATATAATTTTGTCATGACATTTCAGATGTGCAGAAGAGCCTACAGTTTGACATGGGGTCTAAGGATAAAAATGCTTACATGGCTCTACTTTGCTATCCTTAAACCAAGGTTTCTAAACAAAGGTTCGTATTCAAAGCGATTCCGGACAGGCTGCGACAATTACGACCGGTAGATATTAGGGGCGTGACGGGAGCAATTGGGACTACACATACAGCGGCGGCAGGATACATGCTCTATGGAGAGCAATATCCGAAGGGGCTCCTTACGCGATGAGTCGCCTGGTAAGAGCAAATAGATGGACTTAGGAAACTTAACACACCGGGCTCCAAAGTGACATCATTACGATAGTAATTCTAGAAATGAGGTAAAACAGAATAAAAAAATGCTTCAATTTCACCAAGACCTTTCGCATCTACATCCCTAGCAGAGATATGTGAAATAAAAATGGTAATCCCTTCCTCCAAGGTTAAATCTGGTACACAGGTGGCTCCAGAGGAGAGGGATGTCAAGAGCAGAAATCTATGACAGCACAGGAAGCAGGCGGATAGGGATCCTACTTTGACCAAGAATACTGGGAAGAGACCCAGGGCTGCTGACAGGCGAAAACCATCCTGGGCTTTACCTACAAGATAAGCAGATACTGGGAAATTCTGATGTTATATAAGAAATACCTGAGGATAGTGGTTTAGGTGCTCAGTGGGCACAAACGCTTGAGGCATCACATGCATAAAATGAGGTTTATGTGGCGACGCAGTGCAGGAAATACGGCAGGTATGATGAAACGTCCCAGCATATCCCATTTTAAATCTTTGAGACACCTTTAAACTATTAAGGTTAATTTTAAAGTCCTTGATTTCATTAAAATTTTTCCTAAAGTCTCTGAAGTTCTTCAGAATGTTTAGAAATACCTTGAAATATATGAAAATCTTTGAAATACCTTGAAATATTAAAAAATCTTTGAAATAGCTTAATTTTTATGAATAAATCATTCTCAATCGTGAAACTTGTAAAAGACTAATTAGATTAGGTTTCGATTTACACATTCTTTAAGGAACCAAATAGAAAAATCGATTTCGTTAATCAGCATTTTTTGACCAACGGTTCTGGTTTTAACCATAAAAGAAGTAATAAAAAATTTAATTTTTCGGTCCAACTATGCAAGAAACGAAAGAAGATCAATAGACAAGAATTATGGACCCAAAAAATATCTATTTATTTGGTACAAATCACTTTTCGATTGAATGCGTATTTTTGGTGTCAATCGTAAAAAATAACATAAAAAATGAAAAAATTTAATTTTTGGAAAAACGACACAAGATATAAAAAACTAATCAGAAAAAACTTGGTGCCCCAAAAAGTTAGCCACAGAAAAAGCCCACAAATTTGCTATTAATATTGTTTTGATAGGATGCGTAGTTGTTGTTTTATTCGTAGAAAATAACATTAAAAATAAAAAATTGATGTATTTATGGAAAAAGGACACCATTTTGAAACAAAACGTTAATTAAACAAATTTCTTTTTTAGGATGCGCACTTTTTTTAGTTATAAAAACAGGACTATGAAAATACTTCTCTTTTAATATCTATATATATATTTATATATCTACCATTCGGTTTCGGTTTCGATTCCTCTGGAATAGAACTGAAGGGCCTATGACAAAGCCATCGAACGCGTCCTCGGGTTGCGGATAGAGGGTCCCTGTACCAAGGGTT
>CAKNWT010330246.1:0-12270 GCA_932066315.1 Andricus coriarius | reverse complement strand
TCAAATGACTCCAGCTCAAACTTGTAAATACTTGGGATTTATTTATGACTCAAAGGAAATGATAGTTCAGCTTCCGGATTCTAACATAAATCAAATGATAACAGAAGTTAATAAATTTCGTCTAAAAAAATCATAAAAATAAGGGAGTTCGCTAGAATTGTAGGTATTTTAGTGTCTTGTTGCCCTGCGGTAAATTATGGTTGGGGTCACACAAAAGCCTGCGAAAGAGCAAAATTTTCAGCATTATTCAAAACAATGATAAATTTTGGTGGAAACGGATAGGTATTTATTCTAGTCATCCAATAAGAAAATTCGAATTTCAATTGGAGATCTTTTCAGATGTCTCCTTATCTGAATGGGGAGCGTTTTGTAATAAAAAGAGAGTTCACGGATATTGGAAGAATGAGGAAAAGTCAAATCATATAAACCAATTAGAACTTTCAGCCGTCTTCTTAAGCTTGAAGTGCTTTGCGAAGAACCAAAAAAATTGTCAAGTGTTGCTTCACATCGACAACACTACAGCCATCTCATATATAAATGGAATGGGAGGAGTTCAATTTGAAAATTTGAATAATATCACAAGACTTATCCGGAATTGCTGTGAAGTGAAATTTGGATTTTTGCGACTTACATTCCATCAGCATCGATGCGTTCACAATCTCTTGGGCAGATTATTCCTTTTATGGTTTTCCACCATTCTCAGTAATATTAAAAACCTTACAAAAAATTAGGGACGATAAAGGTGAGGGCATCATAGTGGTACTAAACTGGCCATCGAAACCATGGTATCCACTATTTAAGGCCACCTTTTTCTCAGACATGGTAAACATTAAAGCAAAAGACAATGTTTTGGTCCCCGACAGGAAGGAAGAAACTTTCTGGGAGAAAGTTACCCTGGGGGCCGGTATCTTATCCGGAAGGCGTTCGAATTAAGGGAAACACCGTCGGCTTCGATGGAAATCTCAATTTCATCCTTAAGCGACTCTTCCTTCAAGCAATATGACTCTTGTCTTAGAAAATGGTGGGTTTTTTGTAAGCGAAGGAACCTGAATCCGTTCTTGAGCTCAGTTACAGATATATTGGTTTTCTTATCGGAATTATTTGACAACGGGGTAGCACGCAGTTCAATAAACTGCTATAGATCAGCGATTTCATTGCTTGTTGCATCTGAGATGGCCACAGATCACAGACTGTTACGATTTTTTAAAAGCGTCTCTAAATTGGGTCCCTCGAAACCCAAATACGATTCAACATGGGACCCCTAAATTGTACTTACTCATTTCGTGTCGCTAACCTGAAATGAGGAACTTTTGTTGAAACACTTAACGAAAAAACTTATGACCCTTCTGGCATTAATAACAGGACATAGGATGCGAACTTTTGCTAAAATTAAAACAAGTAACATAAGAACAACAAAAGAAGGATTTGAGATTAAAATACCAGATTGCATCAAAACGTCAGGACCAAACAAAAAGCAGCCGTGCCTAAACTTGCCCTATTATCCGCATGAGGAAAAAATTTGTACTGCCTCCGCACTAAGATGCTACTTAGATAGAACAAAAAATTTAAGAGAAGAAAGCTTATGCTAAAGCAGTTTTGAAAATCGTTTAAAATGTTAATAAAGGTTTTTTCCAATATAAACCTTTGAACATTACACTACGGTGCCGGAACTCGCGCTAAACATCTACAGTTTGATCATGAGGAAGAGGCGCCAAATACAATTTAGAGATTAAACGAACTTACCTGTGAGTGAAGTTCTATCCTAATTGTATGAAGCGCCTCTTCCAAAGTGATCACTCCCACCCTTTGTTAGTCCCATCTCATATTATAATCATAAGACCCAAAAATCGTTCCGGCGACACTTTAAAATAATGAGACTTTGCTCCAACGCGGAAAGTAGCGAGGTTCACACCATTTTTTCATTGAAAACTTTTAAAAACGTGGCGCTATTGGCGAGAAGTAGGCGTACTACATTTTGATCACTTCGAAAGAGGCGCTTCACACAATTAGGATAGAACTTCACTTACAGGTAAGTTCGTATAATCTCTAAATTATTGATGATTTCCAAACAAAAATTTCGAAGCTTTTTAAAGATTTTCCTAGAAAATGAAAAACTTTTTTTGAGATTCCAGGGAACATTTCAAAGGATTTTTTCGTTTTGAAAAATGACATTAGAAATGATTTCTATCAATATTTCTAAAACAATCTGGCCCATACTAAGACAATTTATTTGATTTAAAAAAATGGTTAAAACAATTGAAATTGTTTGAAAAGGTATTTAGAAGTTTAGAACAATTTGTAAAGAAGAATCTCGACGATTTTAAAATAATTTAAAAACAATTTAAGAAAAAGTTCAATTTATTTTAAAAGATATTTGGAAGTTTTTGAAAAAGAAGTTTTAAATAGATTGCAAAAAATGTAACACAGAATGTTATTTTTTGAATATTTCGTGAAAAACTGTCAAAGCTTTGTAGAAACGTTGTAAGGTACTAAGCGCCTTTTTATTTGTTTACATTGAATTTTAAAAATTTAAGAAAAGCCTATACTTTAAAAAAAAATCTGCAAGATTTTTGGCCAATTTTTTCAATTTTAAAATATTTTTCTACATTTTAGGAATAATTTATATTCGCTTCAAAGATGTTTGGAAAACATATTTTTTGGACGAATTGAATGGTTTTTGATCTAAAATTAAATTCCTTTTCGATTGAAATATCAACTGTATAACATTTTTCGGTGAGAATTTATCTTTTTTGGTTAAAAATTTAATTGTTTAAAAGTTCAACTACTTTGTTAAAAATCCATTTCTGTTTTTGAAAATTGATAATTTTATTAAAAATTCCATCTCTTTCTTTGAAAATGTAACCATTTCGTTAAAAATAAACCTTTTTAATTGAAATTTTGATTTAACCTATGCGAAATCTTAAAAAACATTCTGTAATTTTCCCATGAATTCAGGAAAATTATATTTGATACCTGATAAACAAATAAACACACACACTTTAAAAACAGTTTAACAACATTTTTACTTGGTATTAAAAATTGTTTCTTTTGTCTCAAATCGAACAACTACACTCACGTGTAGTGCGCGACGGATTAAGTTAGTCTCTTTAAAATTAAATTAACTTCTGAAATGTATTTTGAACCTCATTTTCTATTTTGTTTGAAAAATGTTTCTTAGCCTCTTCGGGAGTAGTTAAACATTCTGAATAACCTTTTTATTATTTTTATGTTTTTCGTTATATGGGCCTTTTCGATAAAATAATAAATAACGACTGGTACAAATGCTCTACTGAAAATCCAGCATAGTCATTTGTTATACTTTACACGAAATTCCCCAAATTGGCATGAAACAGTTTCCTCTATTTACAGAGGATGGACATCTATCTTGGTACTCTGCTCTTAATCCTGGCTGTTTTTGTCAATGTTGCTGGTAATTATCATACAATAAAATATCGCATATAAAATTGTTAATTTCAATTTTTCATCTTTGCATAATTGTGTATTCATCTATCGTTATTCTATGGTGAATTCTTTAGTGATTTTCTTTAATTCAACTTTGGTCTCTCATGCTTCGGGCCACTAAAATTGTAAACCTGTGGAAAATAATCGAAATTTTGTCTATGGATGCAAAAATGATGGCAAATTTTTAGTATGTAACCTTGTTAATAAAACGACGCATCCCGAAAAGCTGATTTTTAGCCAGAAAGAGTGGCCTAAATTTTTAATTTTTCGATCAAAAACAAAAATGTAATTCCTTTTAAGCTATTAGCTACCTGTATTGAATCTCGAGAAGAGCGTTAAAAGAAATATAATATCTAAAAATGAAACCCTTATCTAAGAACGGCGTATCCCAAAAGACGCCTAAACTGAAACAGAGAAAATCTGCCTAACTTTTTTTTTTTAATTAGGAACTTTTGAGCTATTACTTAGCTCTAATAAATCGTGAAAAGGATAGGCGATCACAGTTAATTACTTTGTTTCTAATTACCAAACATGGATTTTGACCCTCTTGAAAATCGAACACGACCACAATCTTCTATAGGGACACGCGTTATTCCAAAACAGCATTTTCGAGCCAATATAATTAATTTCCGAAGTTTGGCACTAGCCCCCTTTCGTCTGACGATCCTTGAAGCTTATTTCATGTGCTTTCCTATTCTGCCGTGCTTATATTTGAACTAATAAAATTGATATATTTTCATTTCATTATACAGAATTAAAAGGGCCATTGCCATACAAAGCAGACGTGGTCACCTATGCATTACATACTCTTCCTGTGAAAAAAGATGTTTTCTACAAATTAGCTAATGGAACTGATAGAAATCTAAAGACATATCATGACCAAGTTCCGTGCCTAGTAAATACGGTCGGCGACCGCAATGTCCTTGCTGCAGTAGACGAAAAGGCTAATGTTCGTCAACTGTATCTAGGACCTATTAAGGATAATAAACCAATTATGTTAAACTTCGGCAATTTAGGTGATAAAAAATATGTTCCAATGCCTCAATGGGTTACAGAATTATTTGGCATAAAGTTTAACCAACCTATACCACCTTGGAAAGAAGTACATCCTCGGGACAGAAAACCTCCTAAATATAATGGCAAAGCTTAGGAACTAAACTTAATTACAACTAATAACCATAATTTTTTGGCCTTCCAGTTATGGCCCATGTAATGTTTTCGTTAGCTATGTATCGAAATTTTGCTTTCAATCAACGAAGTGTTGCAATGAAAAAAACATTTAGTTGTAATTCTAATAAATAGATAGATTTAAAGCATCAAAGAGGATAGTTTACTATACCTTCCAATGTCCTTAACTGAATAACGAGACTTCTAGATATAGCTTAAATTAAATTATAATATTAAATATCCTGGCATTCAAACGGAATGTGCAAAATTCACGACACTGGAATGGAACTTCTCAAACTCGCGAATTATTTCCATTTATACTTTTCTTCTTATGTTTTTAATTGTTTTCCTTGATCGGGAAAGATATTCCAGTTGTTAATTTTGAATATTTTTGGAAGAAGATTGAAGGTTTACTTTAAGAAAAAATATTTCAGGTAAAAGTTAGAAATGTTTTTTAATCTCTTGGCAATAGTTGTGTAGGATGTTGTATTATTTCTTTCTGTTTACATAAAATCAGTGATTCTTCTTTAATTATTATGTGGCACGGCTCATTTTATTTTTTTCAATACTGTTTATAAAAATAACAATTGCCTAAGTTATAAATAAATGTTTTTAAATGCAAACGTACCGCAGAGATTTGTAGAGAATCTTTTTAGGAATAAAATAAAGAATGAGGAATGTACAATATCAACCTAAAATAATTATTTCTCAAGTTCACCTTCCGCTCTTTTCCAAAATTAGTTAAAATTAAAAATCTGAATATTGTCCTCGATTTTCTAAATCATTTTCAACAATGCATATTCTTGAACTTGAAATAACCTCAGTACATCTTTAACTCAAATGTTCATTACTATATAATTTGTAAACATTTTTACTATCTCAGAGGAGAGCAAAATGTAATTATGGAACCAAACTTATATGAAGAAATCGAAAAAAAAGATTTAGGAAAATTAATTTTTTTGCATTTTTTTAATTGTGCACGATTCAGAGAAATTTTAGGAAAAGTCTGAATTATTCTAAAAGATTTTAAGAAGTTTTAAAATATCTGAAAATAATCCCAAACAATCTAAATCTTGAGAAGCCTTAGTATTTAATCTTAGTATTTAGTACAATAACAATTTTTTCCAAGAACGTGATAACCAGCAGTTTTTTCAAATTTTTTAACTCTAATTTTAAGTAGAAATCTGTATTATCGTCGGTTGGTTAGAGAACCTGACCGGAAATCAGTTGATCTGGTGTTCGAATCCCAGTAGAGTGAGATCATTTTTCTCAAAAATTCATCTCATTGGTGGAAAAATCACTTTTTTCCAAAACGATTTCCAACATCTATTATGTTTTTGAACATAATACAATAAATGTTACGTAACGACGGTGAGCGCGGGGGGGGGGGGGGGGCAAAATAAATGTTAATGTCTGTTACCTGGGGGGCTTAAAAAAGGTCGAAAATAATGTAACGTAATATGTGAACGCTCCCTTATGTAACATAAATTCTGAGAGGAACCGAAAAGGGTGACCTCTGTTGTTATAAAAGGTATTTTGTTATTTAAATCTTGGTAACGAATTTTTCAGAAAGAAATTTTGCTGAGTTTCGTAAATGTTCAGTTTTCTTCTAGTTTTGTTGCAAGTTTTGATACAGAAATTCTGAGAGGAATCGAAATGATGGATTTTTATGGATAGAATATATGTTTTATTTAAATTTTACTAACAAATTTTCGATAAATAATGTTATGTAACAGAAATTTTGAAAGAGAAGTTTTTTCGATAGTTTGACCTTGTTCATTTTCTTTAGAGAGAGGGATTCAAAATTATAAAATGTTTTGGAGGTTTGAACTTTGCGTTTGGAGTCCATTACGTTTAATTTTAGTTATTTACCTCTGCATAATAATATCTTCGTATATCGTTATTTTTTGGTGAATTCTTTGGACATTTTTTTAATTTCAATTGTGGCCCCTCATGCGCCGGGTCATTCAAATTGTAAACATTTACAAAATAATCAAAATTTGGTTTATGGGTGCTAAAATTATAGAACATTTTTACTATGTAGCCTTGTCAATGAGCCGGTGCTTCCCAAAACGCTGCACATGTGACCTATTGCAGATAATAAAAAAATTATGATAAACCCTGCAAAAATAGGTCCAGAACGTTTTCCTGACAAGAATAAAGATATTTTCCATCTATATAACATATAATTTAACATGAAAAAATATATCTTTTATAACTAACCTTAATTATAATTAGTAACCATAATTTTTCGGCATTCTGGATATAGTCCTTGTAATGTTTTTGTTAGCTACATATCGTTTTTTTCTTTTCAGTCAAAGAAAGTGATATTACCAAATAATTGATTTTATTTTATGATAAAATTTAGTTTTAAATGCTTCTGAACATTATTGGTAAAAGAGTACATTTTCATTGTAAATGATTTTTTATTATTGAGAAATAATTCTGTTCTTAAGAATATATCGTTGATATTATAAATTTTTAGTAATCTTTTGTTATTATTGAATTATTTTACATACCAGGTTTTAAAGCATAACAAATTTACGAACTTGTTTTTTAAACAAAATATTCAATCTCTAACAAAATTTTTAGTTTGAAAGTTTTTTTCCGTTTTTACTAGTTTGACAATATTCGATATACGAGGCTTAAAAAGTATAAAAAGTTTATGATTTTGTAGGGGAAAAATTCTCAATCTGCGCCAAAGTCGTGAGATTCGTAATTTTTTAAATTCCTGCGTCGTAGTTTTTTGCCTTTTTCGATGAAATTTAGTATGACGAATAAGATAAGGACTGGTATAAATACTCTATCAAATATCTCGCACATTTATTTTGTGACACTGTACACAAACTTCTCCAAATCTACATAAATCAGAATCCTCCATTCATAGAAGAAGCGGTTTTAATTAATTCTATTGGTAATTATAATAATATAATAAATGATGTTTTCGTTAGCTATATATCGAACTTTTGTTTTCAACTAAATAAAATGTTACAGTGAAAAATATTTAATTGTGTATGAGAGCTGAAATCATGTGTGTTATAAAAAAAATATTTGTATTTTCTTCAAAAAATACAAAAACAATCGAAAAATAATGTACATTAACTTCTATTTTACCATTTTGTTTTGTCCATGGATTATAATAAACTATGATGTGAAATATGAGATGTTTTCTAAAAAAATAAAAAAAAGTTTAATTTTTGACGATTTCAAAAAAAACATGTCACAGCTTTATAAACAATTTGAAAGATATTAAGTAAATAAAAAAACTTGTCTTAAGATTTCAAATGATTTTCTCATTTTGAAAGTTAACATTTGAAATGATTTCGACAAATGATTTTAACAAATCTGGCAAATACTAAGACAATTTATTTAATTTTAAAAGATGGTTGGAAAAATTGAAATAATTTGTAGAGTATATAGAAGTTTTGAAAAAATCTAAAAAATACAGTTGACGATTTGAAAAAAAAAATTGAGAAAGAATTCGATTCATTTTAAAAAATCCTTAGAAAGTTTAGAGGCTGTGAAAAGATGTAAAAAAATGCAAATCTGAAGGTAAATTTTTGAAAATTTCGTAAAAAACTTTCGAAGCTTTGCAAAATTTTTAAAATGTACCATAAGAATGAATAACTTTTCTTACGATTTATGTGAACATGTTTAACGGTTTATTTTTTCACATTAAGTTTTAAAGGTATCAAAAAAGTTTCGGGAATTGTAAATACTCTTTCCAGATTAAAAAAATGTTAAATACACCGTGGACATTTCTCCTTCTGTTCCTTATATATCTTTCCCGGAAACGTCCTAGGGGTGGTTTATTTATTTTTGCACAGTTAATTAATTTGAATGATATACTTTCAATTTTTTGTAAATTATTTAGTCATTTATTACTTTTTAAACTTTTTACATTAATTTATTAAAGGGATTATTTTCATCATGAATCAAGTAAGCGAAAATATATGCGCCGCTTAGCCTCAGCTTACGGTAATTTGAAATATTACTCAAAATTAAAAATTGCCATTATTCACATTTAATGTATAATATGTTAGATAAATATGGGTTTGTTAATAAATTATTTTTGATAACTATTTGTTCGGTAATCGTTTACTTTGATGATTTTTCCAAATTTTTTAAATACATAGTTTGCAACCTTTTTTCAGAACCATCCTTCTAATTCAAAAGTAAAATAACAGCCGAGGGAGACAGACATTGTTTTTATTTTTGTGAAAAATACGAAAGTAATAAAAAAATGTTTTACAATAACTGATTTTCTTGCTCGTTTTGTTTTTTCTACGGATTTATAAAGAACTATTATTTCAAATTCAAGAAGATCTCGAACTATGTTAAAAAAATGTAATTATTGATGATTTCTAAACGAAAATTTCGAAGTTTTTTAAAGATTTTGCAAGAGAATGTAAAAATCTTCTTGAGATTCCTGGGAAAATTTGAAATGATTTTTTCATTTTGAAAAATGGCATTTGAAATGATTTCTGTGAAAATTTCTACAAAATCTGGCCCATAATAAGACAATTTTATTGATTTTAAAAAATGGTTGAAAAAATTTGGGAAAAATTGAAATCGTTTTAAAAGGTATTTGGAAGTTTTGAAAAAATTCTGAAGACGAATCTTGAGGATTTTAAAATCATTTGAAAATCATTTAAGAAAAAGTTCCATTTTATTTTTTTGAATTAAGTTTTAAAGATTTAAAAAAATGTCTAAGCTTGTAAACAATTCTGAAAGATTTTTGGCCGATTTTATTTAATTTCAAAACATTTTTCTACATTTTAGGAATAATTTAAGTTCGCTTTAAAGATTTTTGGAAATATATCCTTTTTTGGATGAATTCAATGGCTTTTGATCTAAAATTAAAATCCTTTCTGATGGAAATATCAACTATAACATTTTTCGTTGAAAATTACCTTTTTTATTGAACTTTTGATTCAACCGATATCTAAAATCTTGAAAAAACTTCTTTAATTTTTCCATGAATTCAGGAAAATTATATTTGATAACTGGTAAAAAAATAAATACATAATCTCAAAAAACAGTTGAACGACACTCATGTGTAGTGCGCGACGGATTATGTCAGTCTCTTTCGAATTAAATTAACTTCTGAAATGCATTTTAACCACATTTTGTATTTTTTTTGAAAAATGTTTTTTAAACTCTCCCGGTGTGGTTATAAACTTTCAATAATCTTTCTATTTCTATAATTTTCGTTATATGGGCCTTTTCGATAAGATAAAAAATAACGACTGGTAGAGATGCTACACTGAAAATCCAGCATAGTCATTAGTTATACTGTACACGAAATTCTCTAAATTATTATGAAACAGTATCCTCTATTTACAGACGATGGACACCTTTCTTGGTACTCTGCTCTTAATCCTGGCGGTTTTCTATAGTTTAATTGGTAATTATCATACAATCTAATATCTTATCTATAATTGTTAATTTCAATCTTTGATCTTTGCGTAATAGTATATTCATATATCGTTATACTTTGGTGAATTCTTTGGCTATTTTCTTTACTTCAACTTTGGTCTCTGATGCTCCAGGTCATTAAAATTGTAAAAATTTTGTAAATAATCGAAATTTTGTCTATCGGTGCAAAAATTGTGGCAAATTTTTAGTAAGTAACCTTGTCAATGGAACGGCGCGTCGCAAAAAAAGCTGATTTTTCCTCAATAAGAGTAGCATAACTTTTTTATTTTTCAATTAAAAACAAAAATGTAATCCATTTTGAGCTATTAGCTAGCTCTATTGAATCGCGAAAAGAGCGTTAAAAGAAATAAAATATCTAAAAAAGGAAACGCTTATATAAGAACGGCGTATCCCAAAAAAAGTCGAACTGACACACAAAAATCTGCCTAACTTTTTGTTTCAATTTAGTACTTTTGAGCTGTTAGTTAGCTCTAATAAATCGTGAAAACACTAGCCGATCACAGTTAATTACTTTGTTTTTAATTACCAAATATGGATGTTGACCCGCTTCAAATTCGAACATGAACACAATATTCTATAAGAACATGAGTTAGTCCAAAACAACATTTTTGAGCCAATATAATGAATTTCCGAAGTTTGGCACCAGCTAATAACTAGCACTAACTGATAAAATTGCTATATTTCCATTTCTTTTTACAGAATTAAAAGAGTCATTGCCGTACAATGCAGACGTCGTCAACTATTCAATAAATAATCTTACTGTGGATAAAGATGTTTTCTACAATTTAGCTAATGGAAGTGTTAGAAATCTAAAGAATTATCGTTATCTAGTTCCGTGCCTAGTAACTAAAGGCATCAAACTCAATGTCCTTGCTGCGGTAGACGATCATACTAATGTTCGTCAACTGTATCTAGGACCTATCAAACAAAATAAAACAATTATGTTAAACTTCGGGAATCCAGGTGATAAAAAATATGTTGCAATGCCTAAATGGGTTGCTCACTTATATGGCATACAGTTTGACCAACCTATAACACCTCCTAAGGAGTTACCTCCTCCTGGCAGAGGTTCTCGGGATCGTCCTGGAAAACCTCCTACAGGTAATGGAAGACCTTAGGAACTTAACTTAGTTACAAATAATAACCACAATTTTTCGGCCTTCCAGTTATGGCCCTTGTAATTTCTTCGTTAGCTATGTATCGAAATTGTGTTTTCAATCAACGTAAATATTACAGTGAAAAAATATTTATCTGTAATTCGAATAAATAAATAGATTTAAAGTATCAGAGAGGATACTTCACTATACCTTTCAATGTCCCTAGCTAAATAACGAGACTTCTAGATATAGCTTATATTAAATTATAATATTAAATATCCTAGCATTCAAACGCAATATGCAAAATTTACGAGACTGGAATATAACTTCTCAAACTAGCGAATTATATTCATTTATACTTTTTCTTATTATATTTGTAATTGTTTTTTTTTAAAGCTGCGTCATCTGATTAGAATCCTGGTGGGTTGCGATGCTGCGACAATATGATTTTCGAAATCATTTTTAACCAGGCATATTCGTGAACTTGAGATAACCTCAGTACATCTTTAACTTAAATCTTCATTACTATATAATTTATAAACTTGTTTACTTTCTGAAAGGAGAGCGAAATGTAATTATGCAACAAAACTTATATGAAGAAATCGAAAAAAATGCACAAGCTTCTTAATAATTTGAAAAGATTTCGGAAAATTAATTTTTCTTAATTTTTTTGATTTTGCGGGATTCAGAGAAATTTGAGGAAAAGTCTGAATTATTCTAAAAGATTTTAAGAAGTTTTGAAACATCTGAAAATAATCCAAAGAAATCCAAATCTTGAGATGCCTTCGTATTTAATGTTAGTATCATAACAATTTTTTTCCAAGAACATGATAACCAGCAGTTTTTTCACATTTTTTAATTTTAATTGTTTTTGTCTTTTTTCACACCATTTTTGTCAAAAATTCACCTCATTGGTGGAAACGTGAAATACTTTGTTGCGAATTCGTTTTTTTCTGTTTGGAATTCAAATTCTTTAGCTGCAAATATAACTATTACATTTTTTTTATTGACATTTTTAATTAAAAATTGATCTTCTCTAGTTAAAACTTCAACGATTTGGTTAAAAATGTATGTATTTTCTCAAAAATTCTTCTTTTTTGGTAAC
>CAKNWT010330242.1:0-11415 GCA_932066315.1 Andricus coriarius | reverse complement strand
CAAATTTTACACAAATCGACTACCTTCTCATTATGGGATGAGAATGTAAAAAAGCATCCTCATTCAAAAATGATTAAACTCAATTTAATGTATTCCAAAATTTGTAGAATGTCCAAGTTAGGTATACGGGATACTATAACTACACAAAACGGTGGAGGTAGACCAAACAAAAGAGAATTTTGAGAAATACACAGAAACTAAAGAAGGAGATGAAGACAAATCTGAAGGAGAGACAGATGACAATGAGAAAGGAAATCAGAAAAATGGGGAGAACGGAAGGTCACAATGACAGATGAGGGTCTCGCCCCGCGGGAGCGTCACACTGAGCACGAAACGCAAAACGTCAAATCCCTAGACATTTCAGCTAATAACAGAGTTCCTGTGGATTACTAGGAGAATATAATTAGCTGAAGTGTCTAGTGATTTGACGTTTTGCGTCTCTAGTTGGCGCTCTCATTGGACTCGAACCATTAGAATTATTTTTAGGGTTACCAGATGGTCCGATTGAGAAAAGCGGACACTCCCCAGTCTGCCCCCCCCCCCCCCCCAAAAAAAATTAAAAGAAGAAAAAAATTTGTTTAAACATTTGCAATAATAAAAAAATCATTTTTTTTTATTTCGAAAGAGCATGACTTATTTGGTGATTCTCGAGCCATATCATACTCTACCTGGGAGTTTGGATGGAATTTGAATCAAAATAAAAAATATATTGGTACATTTTAATTCCATTCATATAGGCTTACATTCATATAATTTATCATGACAACAAACCAACAGTTAGAATTCTCAGTGATGCGTGCTTTGCTAAACCGCATAACAACTTCTCTTGCCGGCAAGAGGAGGTATGGTTTTGCCATAACGAGTGATTCTTTTCCAATTGCGCAGTCTCTGCGCAACCCATCTGATTGGTGTGGTTGCGCGCGCTCATTTGAAATCTCGATAATTTCAACAATTTCAAAGGAGCGCGCGGAACCAGACCAATCAAGCTAAATACATACTGAGAAGATGAAAATATGTTTAACCTTATAGTTCATCGGTCTGATCGAGAAAAAAGCGATCATTTCACATAAAAAGCGGACAAGCGAACACGGGACAGAGAAAGCGGACATGTCCGCTGAAAAGCAAACGTCTGATAACTCTAATTTTATTTTATCGATTACACTATCGGTAATCTCTCCACAGGAATTACCTATTCAATTTTCATAATCGTCTTTTATGACATCTACTGAACACTTAAAGTATTGAACCTCGCCACATGTTTGTACACCTCTCTCACTAGAGGGTATTTTTAACGAAAATTGTTTTTTTTTGTCCGCATCAAACAGAACATATAAGGTAGGTATGCCACAGCAATCCTCAATTTTTTTCACAATATCCGCATGCAACTTCTTTTATTGATCAATTTTAAATTTGCAACCACGACTTCGAAAAATCTCTATTTGACCAAATTCTGTAATAATGCACTGTCAACAAATAATTGTTCATCAGAGAATTTTTCGTATCTCAGAAATTTCACACTAGATCTCATTTTCGGCCACTTCAGTATATTTTCGACGTTCTTCCTGAATTATGTCGCATTTTAGACATTCAGGTATAAATAGAACATAGAAATTAATATTTATTTCACTTTAACTGAAGCCTTGCTTTTATTAATCAATTTTGAATATAGTATTACATTACTTTTATTCGAAACCACCATGTTAAGAACAGAGAGTATGAAAGAGAGTGGAAGGTTCCATAAGAGCCCAATGTATTTTTCCGTACACGATTTTCAGCGCTCCTACAGTCTCGGGAACTAACTAAAGCTGACTAATAATAAGAATAACCCAGGAAACAAAAATCGATTGGATGCATTTAAATCGGCAGTAAAAATTATTTGAATCGGTATTCTTAAAAGGTAATTGCCGATTGACAAATTTGTATAAAATCCTCTCGCATTTTATACCACAATCCACGGTTTAATCCGCCGGAACCCTGAAAAATCAATCCCTTCCAAAAATATGCAATTTGAAGAAGGGCACGGAAGAAGACGCTTTTCATTCGAGATCGCTAAGTGACGCCGTACTGAGCGTATAGTGTCCTTATTTTCATAAAAGTGAACGACCTCACGTCCAAGAACACTTAATTAATTCTCTAGCAGACAGTTTGTCTGAATGTAATGTTAAAAATCACAAATCACGAAATGAGTGCTCGAGATATCACCAAAAAAACACAAAGCAGCCGTCAGGAACTCTTTTGACACCAACGACCAGACGCCATTGCCTATGGATCATGCCATTGCCTCTTCGTGCATTGTAGAAAGTAAGCTTTCTGTTGAAATACCCGAGCTTCGTCCCCGAAGCGGCGGGTGCGCTAGTGTCCAGTATATGATCACCTTCCACTCTCTTTGATACTCTCTGGTTAAGTGCCTACTACGTCCCAGATAAGTGAGCGATTAGATAGCCCTTTACCGAACAGTATCAGCCACGGACAGTTTATTAGTTCGAAACGCCACCGCATTGACGGTTTATTAGTTCCACACATGGCCATTGGATAACGCACAATGTGTTTCATCAGATTTCATAAACTTATTGTAGACATACCAGGTGTATAAGCTTAAATCCGCTGTTTTTTAGGCAAAAGAAAGTCGTTTTTTTTGCAGAAAATAAAATAAACTTTATTCAAAGTATTTTCCCTCGCTTGCTATACATTTTCCCCATCTCTCGGGCAATTTGTGTATACCACGCCAAAAAAAGTCTTTATCTTTCGATGCAAACCACTCGTCAAGCCATTTTCCGACGTCTTCGTACGAATCGAAGTGTTGTTCAGCGAGCGCGTGACCCATCGACGAAAACAGGTGGTAATCAGAAGGGGCCAGGTCTGGTGAATAAGCGGGATGAGGTAGCACCTCCCAGTTGAGTGTTTTCAAGTAGTTTCGGATTCTCAAAATAAATCCACTTTTCGTCTCCAGTCACCACACGATGCAGAAACGACTTTCTTTTGTGTCTAGCAAGCAAGATTTCACATGTGTTTTGGCGTCGCTCCATCTGCCTATCGTTCAATTCATGGGGTACCCATTTTCCCATTTTTTGGATCTTTCCCATGGCATGTAAACGCATGGAAATGGCCGGTTGAGTAACACCTAACTGTTCGGCAAGCATTTTTTGTGTTTGTGTATCGTCCTCATCCAAAAGAGCCTGTAATTCATGGTCCTCAACTTTTTTGGGCCGATTTTCACGCTTTTTGTCACTCAAGTCAAAATGAACGTCTTTGAACCGAGGAAACCAGTCTCTGCAAGTTGTTTCCGATAAGGCACTGTCACCATAGGCCTTCACAAGCATTCGATGTGATTCGGCAGCCGATTTCTTCAAATTGAAGCAAAAAAGGAGAGCTTCCCGCAAATGCTCGTTTTCTGGCACAAAACTAGACATGATTACTCAAGGAAAAATTTATGTTGTTGTATAAAAAAACTGAATATGTGCACTGATTTATGTAGCCAGGTGTCGAACTCACACAAAAAAAAGCATGACGTTTCTATTGTAGCTAAATATGTTCACCACCGCCATCTCTGAGCAAACAGCGGATTTAAGCTTAAACACCTGGTATGTATATAAAAATCTACCTCGCACCAAACCACTTTGAAAATTTTGCGCCATATGAGATTACTACTCACTACCCAAACAGCTGACTCCGACATTATTCGTATGTTTTCATCTATGGTACAACAATAGAATCCGTCAACACTTCAATCATCTGTAATTTCGTCGCATTCTTATAGTAATTGTAAATCTCCACACACTCAAAATCATGGAAAAAACAATCAAAATTACATCCCCCAACATAAATGAAGTGAAAAAAGCAAAACAAGATTTACTACCTGAAAAATCTAAAATATGGGTTGGCCTTCGAGAAATTGGACGAATGAAGAGAACAAAACAGGAAAATGTTCGGACAGTGATCATCATTATCAAAAAACATTCAGTTCATAGGCCGTTCTCTCACCATTTCGGAAGGGGATAGCATCCAACGCTCACTTTTCTGGGGGCTTTACAGGCTCATAACATGGTGGTTTCGAATAAAATATCTTACATCACTCGTAGGGTTACACACGTCTTTACGCCATGGTTTTACTACTCGTCCTGCGAAAATTGACCTCCCCGCGGTAAATACGTGCCTAACCCCTACGTGTGATGTAATATACTATTATAAACTTTATGCCTGTTTGTAATGTTTAGAACTTTTAAATCTTACAAGTGAAATTTGTATTTTTTTTTATTATTACAAATATTTTAATATAGAATTGAAATACTTTGTTTTGACTTTTTTCATATAGATTTGTTTAAAATATAGAAACTAAGGATACTTTTTATTTAAATTATTGACAAGCATTTGTCATTTATTTATTGTTATAAGTTATAAACATAATTTGGGTAAAATGATTAAATTAAAAGAAATAAGAAAAATATGAATGCGAAGTTCTGTTAGCAATACACCAAAAATGTGCAACGTCATCATAATACAGGAAATTATTTTTCGCGGATATAGCGTGGGGCCAACTATGGCAAGAGGGTTGTGGGGGCGGAGGTAACGCTCTTTCTTCTCACATCACTGTGTCTACACTCTGCTTTTACAATGCAGGCCGGGATAGTAGGAGGAGCGGGTGCCCGTCCGGAGTGGTTGGTACTTGGTACCTTTAAGCACACGACTGTACAAATTACGGAGACCTTCTAGCAGTCGCTTGTTAGTTTTATAATTAGTCATTATTCAACTCATATATAGTTTTCAGGTGTTTATGATTTCTGATTAGAAAAGATAGTTTTACTTACCGGAAATCCAGGAGGACCTTGAATACCAGATTCCCCGTTGACACCATCCAAACCAGGTAGGCCTTGTGGTCCAGAATCACCTTTTGCTCCTAAAATTACAATAAGATTTGCAACATCAGCTATGTAATTTTCGTTTTTAATCCCGTATTAAGCACAATATCTTTAACATAAAATCTTTATTTGCAGATGTCTAAAACTTTTGATTTCGCTTGTGAATAAAAATAAGAAAAAGCAGAGTATGGGAAATATCCATCGATATGGAATATGGGTAAGTTGAAGCAATAAATTAGGTTTGTCGAGAAAAAGAAGTCAACCGTGGCAGAATTATAATATTATGTAATTTCATCCGAAAAAATGACTCAAATGAATATAGTAGACTCTATCTTCGAGTCAGGAGGATTTGACTTGTAAAGTTCGACACCGTACATTTTTGTACAAATTCCTGCAACGCAGAAAAACATGTAAGAAAAACAATCACGTAAAAACGTTCATTATTATAGATTTAGGGTCATTTCACGGGGTAATAAATATTGATCTTCACTCTATCTAATCACGCTTGGTTGATTATTGAAAGTGGGTAAATTTTGCATCATAGGGGTCATTCACCAACTACGTGATATTCGAGTATCACGTATTTTGTGAATGACTGTTAAACGAAATATATTAACATCGCGAAACGCTTTTTTTACGAGTTTCGACTTTTTTCTGAGAACGACGCATTGGATTATGTTATGAATCGATCGAGACCAAGCCTTTTTTAAAAGGTCATACTTATAACCGTGACTGGACTGATTTAGATTTAAAATTTACAGTACTTGCAGTTACAGAATTTCCCGTTTAACGTTACCACTACAGTGTGTAAATGCAATTACTAACCTTTCATTTTTCTCTGTCTTTTTAAATCAGACCCTAAATCATATTTCAGTTTCAAAACCACAAGTACGACTGGTTTTATGTATGACCTTGTGTATGGCATGATTTAGGGTCGGATTCAGAATCAGATTTGTTAAATAGGGCCCCGTGCAGAAATTGCTCAATTTGGATCCGATTTCCAATATAGCTCCAATTGGGTTTGCCATATTTTGACTGTAGCATGGCCACTACTGTGATTCGGGTCGGAAGTCGGAACCACATGTCAATAATACCTGTTGTAAATTGTAGCGCCACCTAAACCGACCGTCCGACGTCCAATTTTTTTATTTTATTCAATGCAATATGTAATTCATTTGATTAGCAAGTGATAATATCATGTGTGATTTAAAAATGACTAAAGTATTAATTTAAGGTATTTAAAATTGATACACAAGGTGTATTTACTCCAACTGCCCAACGTTTTGTGTTTTTGTCGTCTCTCTAAATATTAAAAAGTGAAAAACTCACTGATTGAAATAGTAATTGGACATTTCACTGACTAATCAGTGATTCCGGACTTATTCACTAATCCATTCACTAACACCAGAGTAAATTATGTAAGACATAACCTCTAAGTTTCAAAGTAAAGCGTTGTTGTTATTCTTTCACTTAATTAGTAGTACAAATAATTTTGTAATGAAATAAATTTATGGATTTTTGGACTGTAAGTGTGCTGAATTTACTGCGGGAAAAATATAATCTAACTTGTGTAAAAAGTACTTACTGAACATGACAGTCGAATCTTGAGAGTAAGTAAATAATATGAGGTTTTTTTTTTTATTTACAAACATCAAAACATTTGATCACATTTATGGGTTTTAAGTGTTTACCATGATTATTTGATTGAATCTAATAAAATCTTATTTTATTATGACTGCTAAATTGACGTGGTCTGGTTGCCAGTGACCGGATTCTAGCTATTTGAATCAGTGAGATTTCACTGACAATCAGTGACTTTTCACTGATTCAGATTTAGAGAGGTGCCTACCGTAATTAAGAAATAATGATGCGGTTCGACTATGACGTGATTTCAAGAATAATTAAAATATTCATTTGCGATAGTTAATTTCCACATATAATGCCAAAAGCGAAAAGTACGTTCTGGATTCGAAAGCATAGGTTCTTTGCTACCAATCCTTATTTGCTCAATGAATACGAATGCAAGAAGATTAATTATAATCAAGATCAAACCTAAGATCAAACCTAAGCTCAAAATAAGTTAAGAATTTGTATTTGATTTTTCGTAACTCAGTGGAAAGCATTTATGACTTTGATTGTGATGAACTCACATTTTTTTGTCTTGTAACGTTTTAAAACGTTTTGTACGTACAATGTAAAAAATATTTGGAGTAGATCAAATCAGTATGTTTTGTTCAATTTTACTTCAACTCGTAAATTGACAACTACGTAAACTCGCGAAATACCAATGATTATAGCTGTGAATTTATCAAAAAATAAAAATAATATATTAGCCAGCTCTGGCTGGCCCAGTCTTGCCCTGATCCGGTTAGGCGTTTCATGTCGTATCTGGGCGCTAGTAGAATTACTGCACTGAACCCACATTCTCTGCCAGATGTGGGCCCGATCGTCGCCACGTCGAAATTTCTACGTCTACTGCACATGCCAAGTTTTTTGTTTTGTTTTAACCACTGGTTTCTTTAGGTTGAAGTTGAGTGCATATTGAGGAATATTAAGATTATTAATAATATTTATTGCTGTTACACATCTGTAACTTTTTTAATGTCATCTTAATTACTAAAACCTGTCCCATCCGCTGAATTCGATTAAAATGTCCAGGGTAGGCACGATCTAGCAAGAAATGGATGGTCGATACTTGATCGAAAAAACGTCATGAAAAGTCGAAAAATCGTTGATATTTTTGTGGATTAAACGGTTTCATGTCTCAAATCGACGCAATTTCGACATAACACGGCAATTCAAAGTCGATTTTTGAATCTTACAAATGGCCAACATTTTTGACAGTCAATAATCACGTACAAAGTCACTATTCCGACTGGGATTTGTGTGAACCAGGTGGAGTACGCAACTTGGGATTTCCGATTTTCCATTTGTCCGTTCCCCCTCGCTCATATTCCCTCCTTCACCATATATCTCTGATAATTGCATAACTCCACTTTTAACAGAATTAATCAACATTTCGATGAGTCAATTAGCAAAAAGTCGAAAAAGTCCTTTGTGAATTTGTTTCTGAAAAATTTATAAAATGCACGCAACTCATAAAATACACAAAAGTTTATATCTTTGTTAGTGTACCTAATTTGATTTTAATCAGGGGAAAATTATCCGTGTATCGCCATACCTTCAACACTCCCGTTACTCAAAGACGTAATAAATTTAATCATAAATATTGTGTATTTCGATCCTGATATAGTATAAATTACTACAGCAACCAGCAGGTCAACTATAGATGATAGGAATATAGAAGAATGCCATCTCTTCATTACTTTATAGACTCAACTGTACATAAGGATCAGTCATTGTGAAAGAAGATATTAGATATGGCTGGGATGTATGAATAGGATTAGATAGAGAATGGGATTACTTCCGTTCTTAAATGAAAAGGGTTTAATTGACCCTCTGCTTCTAGATATAATGTAAGGCTGCACATTCTGAGGAGCGCAAATACGCCGCTTCATATAATTATCAATTGTGATTAGTTGACATGAACATTCCATATTTACGTAAGTGAAATATTATCTTTATCATACCTAATATTATGTAGGTATAGTATTGATTGTTGGTTGGAGAGTAGCGAATTCTTAACAGAATTATTTTTCGGTCACATAAACCGAATGTAAACAGGGTGTTTTTTTTTAACTTGAGACATCGAAATATCTTAAAATCATACGCATCCTCTGAAAAAAATATCCGTAATAAAAATTATTATTTTCGAGGAGAAAAGCGACTCTGAACAAAATCCCCCCCCCCCCAGGAGACATTGGGGGGTGGTTTTTTTTTCGCGAATCGAAAAAAAATTTTCGAATATAACTTACGTATTTCATGAAGGAGAATCTGAATCTGTGGAAAAAATTGGGGTTCCCATTTGAAATTAAAAAGTTACCCCCCCCCCTTCCTCTTGGGGGAGGTGGGGTGGGGTCAATTTGTTTAAAGTCGCTTTTCCCCCTCGAAAATAAAAAGTTTTTATTTCGGATATTTTTTCATAGGATGCGTATTTCTTGAGATATTTTGATGTCTCAAGTTAAAAAAAACACCTGGTATATAGATTATGCTGTAGTATATGGAAAAAAACAAGTACTGCGAATGGGCCTTCTCATTTAAAAACAGAATTATAGGCGACGCCACGCCGCGCCACCTCGCGCGAATAATATATATCACAATCGTACATTAGAATCTGAAAACATTTCTAGAAGCATACAGTAAGCTATTTCCGTGACTAGGAATTAAAACAACATATTTATTGGAATTGAACGCAATAATAATAATAATTAATGGATGTCTATCGTGCAAACTTCTTACATCGAAGAAAATACTCAACTATTTGTCGTCTTTCGCGTGTGAATGAGAAGCTGTTTACAAGGTTCAGAGAACATAAGGATCAATTGTTTGTTTAGAATTATTTATACATATAGACACACAAATACTTTGATGCAGCTACACAGTTATACTGCTTGACACATATTTTTTCTTCTATTTCTACTAATTGCTACAGATTAAAAAAAAAAGAAAGAAAAAATTAGGAAAGAGGCGCACAACTAGTGCGGCGTAAAGTAGGTAAGGAAAAAATGCTACTGATGTTTGAATATACTTACGTTCTCACTGAAGTATGGGAATTGTCGTGGTGAGCTTGCAAGCCTCAAGCCTCGAGTAGTAGTTATTAGTGATTAGTGGTTCGAATTGACACACAGAAGAGGTAGTGGGTGTTACTCGCTACATAAACACAAATTAGTTACAAGCTACCTAATTCCATAAAAATTGTTGTAACAGTGCAGTGTATACATATAAAGCTACTATGCTAAGCGGCGATGGTATGACCTTTCATTATTATTTCTAAAAATTTCGTTCAAGAAACTGAATCACAAAAAACAGTTTTTCAACACGGATTTCGATGCTAAATTAACCTGCAATGACACCCATAAAAAACAGTTATTTTTACTCTGGGGATCGGATAAAATTAGTTTACGGCAGGGATACGGAGATGACGCACCATATACCCACTCGAAATTATTTTACACTTCTACACAGCGACGAAGCCAAACACCGTGTTCTTTCGGTGACTCTCCAGTTGTTAAGTACACTTTTATGTTAAGAATTCGTCACAGTAAAATAGAATACTTAAAAATGTGACACCTTGAATTCAGAAGTCTACTTGAATGCACAGACGAACTTATATTCAGCAAAAATTTATGTAAATTTAAGAAATAAGGTCAATATTTGAATTAAAAAATTAAATAAGTATTTTCAATTCAGATCAAATTTACTTGAATCCAGATACATTTTTGCTAGATATATGTTCATCTTCGAACTTGAATTCATTTCTGAATTTAAGGTGTAACATGTTTTCTTTTTTTACTGCGATTATACAACCATCATCACAAAAAACACTCTTCCTTATCCGATAATTAATTGAGAAATAATATGCTGTGACTTGCCAAAATAATGCATGAAAATTTTAATATAGTCAGTATTACGAAAAGCAAAAATAATAACACATGCCGAAATATTGAACCTTGGTAAACAGATTTTGCGAGTGAAAGTTTTTGAAAGTTTCTTGTTTTGAAAAATCATTACACAGTCGCTTAGCTTAGCCTTGTTAGTTCGATCTGACCTTTAATATTAGCCCTTTCATGCCTAAAGAAGTACGATTTTTTCAGCAACTGCAAATGTTTGCTTGACTGCAAAGTTGTGGTCTCGATCGCTCTATATAACTATACATGTAAAATACTTACGACTACGACCAATGATATATAAGAAAATAATTAACAGATCAATGTTATCTTCAATAAAGACGTGTTATTTGCTGCCACCAACATGAACGGTTAAATTTTGCCTCTTTTTTGATTGAGATAAATGTTAACGATAGTGCTCGAAAAATCTATTTGCTTCATTACTCTGACGTGCCTATTAGGACGTACGTAATTTTACAAATCAAGCTTTTTGACGAAATTTTAAAGCAATTGTTTATTATACAAAATTGGCGTTAAACCACTTCATACAATTATTTTTATTGTTGAATATTTACTTCAAGAGTTGGAGGTATTCACAAGAATAGGATAACTTTTATCGATTGACATGAAGCAATTATTAGGAATGAAGCAATCAAGTTTTGTCGATATCGTTTTACGTATTAAAAAATCTCCACATGAAATAAACAAACAAATTGTTTAAATGAAAGTAAAGTGGGATATGAATCCTTTTAAAATGCTATTATGCAATATGCCATTGTCAAATACGCAAAGAGCGAAAGCAAAACAAAAACAAGTGGACCTTTTCATCTAAGATAAAAAGCATGATTAAATAAGTATGCATATGAGTTACCGGACAACAAAAATCGTAGACGAAAAGGCCTATGTAAGTAATATAGCAAAGAAAACTCTCTTAATTTTAACTTATCGTTAATCGAATTATTCATGCTTTTGCAATGTTTATGAACAAACCTTTAAATGCTGATCTGATGGTTTATTTGATAAATGCTTTGGTCCACAAACATTCAGTGATC
>CAKNWT010330241.1:0-12312 GCA_932066315.1 Andricus coriarius | reverse complement strand
TAGTTTTTTAGTTTAAAATTAATTTTTTAATTGACAATTTAACTTATCCATTTTTGGTTGCAAGTTAATCATTTTTTGTTGAAAATTCAACTATTAAATTTTTCATTGGCAATTCGTCTTTTTTATTTGAAAATTCCACTAAGTATTTCGTTGAAATTTTTTTTTTTTTTTTTGGTAAATATTAATCTTTTTATTCAAAACCACCATGTTAGAGCCTATAACGTCCCCTGCAAAGTGAGCGCTAGATAGCCCTTTACCGAACGGTGTCAGCTGCCGTGCTGTACGGTTAGAGAATACATTGTGCGATATTCAGTTTCCATTTGTGGAACTAGTAATCTATCAGTGTGGCGGAGTTTGAAACTAATAACATGGCAGCAGCTGACACCTTTGGTCGTAAAAACATACAACTGACGTATATTTTATATAATTTTTTTATCCTGGGGAATCGAACCAAAGGGCCTATGACAAAACCACCGAATTCGCCCTCGGTTTGCGGATAGAGGGGCCCTGTACAAAGGGTTTCTGCTGAATATGGTTACAATAATAATTAATAAGCAGTCGCGGACAATTGTCCACGGATGGTCCCGAAGGAATAAGCCCTAAGCGGAGGGGTAACAATCGTGCCGAAAGCTGAAGGTACCTGGCTGAGGTATCTTAAATGGAGACTCTGGGATTGTAAGTGACCTCTCAATGTATGCAGCATTATCCTTGCATGCAGAGCTGTACAAGGTTGGGCGAACCCTTTTCCCTAGCTGCTCGTGGGAACAATAATGATAACACCAAACAAAGTTGCAATAAGAACGTTTTAAAACATTTGAATGGACCTGCAGAATCTCATTACCTTTAAGTGGACGGATTGACTCAGGGACGACCTGCTGGAGTGCTATGATACCAGTATGGCCCCTGAACGAAAAGGTTACATAGCGCGACTGCATACTCTGTGGTGCAAGAAACACCCAGAGCTCGCGTATTTTTCGAAAAAACGTTTGCGAAACCGTGCCGAGGGACTCCGGAAAAGGGGCTATGTAAGCGGAGCGCCTACTCAACCGCAGCCAGAATAAGAATGCAATAGAGAGAGATAGACAAAACAGAGACCAACCGTGAGCACACATCCAATAGAGGAAGAGCGATGCTTCAGGACTCGGAGAAACATAAACATTCAGATTTCTTTCAAACCCAAAGATCTGGCTGAACTGGATGAGGAGCTTCGTGGAGATTTTGCCGAAAAATTCGACCTCTGGGCTATTAGTTGTAGTGTGTATAATTCAGTGAGAGCTTTGAAATATGCAAACCGTAAAACAAGGCCAACGGTTGATTATAAGACCAAAAGACGAATGCATAAACTCAGCAAAAAACAGGCTGTGCAAGGCAGTACGAGTCCCGCATTCAGTGTGTGATTAACTACCTAACATGTAGCAGGACTTTCACTGCCAAGGTTCTACAGTTTTTTTCTCATCCATCTCGACTCTTCCAAGACCCTCCAGTTACTGTCCTTCACCCGCCTACACCAGAGGAGGTCGAAGCATTTTGGAGAGAAGTCTACGAAGTACAGCAACCACTAAAAGAAAACTCAAAGAATATAAATAGCTTCAAGCAGCTGTGCAGTGCCCTCATAACACCGGAGGAGGAAGTATTAAGAGGCATGAAGAACTATTCCGCTCCAGCACCAAATGATATCAAGACCTTCTGGTGGAAGTAGTTTCCTTCAACCCAGCAGCATGTGGCCCGCATTTTCGCATCATATCTAAAGTCGGAAGAGCATATTCCGGAGTGGCTGGTCGAAGGACGCACAATCCTCCTGTCGAGAACCGGCAGCTTAGCTGACCCTAAGAATTACAGGCCAATAACTTGTCTGAACAGACTATATAATATCTTCACAACTATCCTAAATGATAGGATTGTTCGGACGATTGGACCTGTGTGAACAGAGATGTATGAACAACGCAGCTCAAAGAAAGGCGTAGCAGGATGTCGGGAGATCCTGCACATCGATAGATGTGTCTGTAAAGACGCAGCATCCTCTCAGCGTTACCTATCGATGGCCTGGATTGATTACCGGAAAGCTTTTAAATTCAACCTCTCATAGTCTTATCATCTATCTGTTAAAAAGCTTAAAGGTTCATCAAAACATCGTGAGATGCATAGAGAGATTAATGCCGCTTCAGAAAACCACATTTACTATCTCATCTGGAAAACATCGTGTGATAACTAACCTCTTTTGCCTCACATGACTGCCACTATCTCTCGCACTTCGCCATTCCAAAGGGTGCATCTGCAGCAAACCTGGAAATCGAAAGCATAAGGTCACTCATATATTTTACATGGATGATCCTAAGATCTATGTTAAAATAAAGAGAAATGAAATCTAGCTATAGACATTGTCAAAGAGAAGACTCACGAGATTAGAATGGAGTTCGGGTTAGAGAAATGCGCCAAGGTTTATTTGAAGCAAGGAAAACTTAATGGCATTCCCGAAGATCCTGAGCTCATCGTCATAAGCGCTATACGACACCTTGGCGCTGAATACACCTGTACATACCTGGGCGAGCCACAGAGCTGGATTCAGGGCGTGACATCCATAAAGGATACTCTCAGATGCAGATACAAACGTCTCATCCTACGCATATGGTCTCCCGAACTTTCAGCGAGGAATAAAGTAACTCCGACGAACATGCTTGCCGTCCCGGTAGTACTCTGTTCATTTGGAGTGGTCTCATGGACGCCATCAAGGTTGTAGCGTGTAGGCTTGATCCACTGCGTGTTCAAATTGAATATGCCTACCGCTCTTAAATACACATAACTTCTAATAATGTATGGGCAATACCACCCGTTAGAAAGTAATTTCTTGCTGCGAACATCGCACAAGGCAAGCGGTAGCAGGACCCCTCTCCATCGAGTAGAGTGGGGACTTCTAACAAATTGCAGCAGAGCACGCTCAACCCGCACTGAGAGCTAGTGCACTGGGAGACGGGTCCCACATCGTTCGTTACTTCGGTCTCGACACTCGTTTGGACGAGGTCGACTTTGGGTTGACGCTCCAAAGGAGAGTGTTCTTATAGTAGGCAGAAAGGCACCTATCACACGCGATGGATTCTAGTGTTTAAAATCAACGTTTTTTACTTTTAAAATTGAGGATTTAGTGCAGTGCAGTGCTTTTTATGCTTTAAAGAATTTTAACATCCTGAATGGATGCACTATGTAGTGTTTTATTTTTAAAATTGTTTTATATTAAATTATAAATTATAAAACAATAGTAGCTGGGTGCTTTGTAATAAAATTAGAAGCTTTCCCTGTGATTGGTTCGCCCGTCACTTGGCTCGCCTAAGATTTGGATACAAAGCATTTCCAAGCTATCTAAATTTACATCATGCTTCCTTTCTGCAATGTTCTTTCGCGCGCATTGTGGCTCGTAAGGTGATGTGAATGAGGATAATACTTGCCTTTTCTAAATGCACACTTGTGGCTAGATATTTAATAATTAAATTGTAAGCTTTCATTGATATTGGATCGCAGGTGTCCTGGCTGGCCCAAGATTTCTTTGTGAAATATTTCGGTGCTACTGGAATTCATTATGTTCTTTCCTTCTGCAATCTTAGTTCGCGCATATTGTGGCTCGTAAGAGCTAATCGATAAAAGAACGAGTGTGCTTTTACACACTTAAATAAAATTAATGTTTCAAATGTAAACCTTTAAGGATCAATATTAAAACGAAGCCAAGATTCTGAACCACAACTTAAAAGTATCTTCATAATAACAATGAAATTTCATGAATTGCACTTCAAAGCCAATCAAAGGTTCGGAGCACCGAGTTTTCTGGCCATTGCAATGAATGTAAGACTGAGCTTTGTTAGAAAAATCAAATGAATTTCTTCCTCTAATAATTAAAATTTCTAATATCAATTAATTATTTTTAAGGAATCCACGCCAGGGGCATTCACCATACGAAATCATTTTGCGGTATACATTCGTGAGTCTCTTTTCTTTTTTTTTTGTTTAAAGAAAAGATGTTTTTAAATCTTCACAGGTTTCTTAAGGTTTGATCGTGGGAGTTTGATGATTCCGCCTTCGGGAAACCCAAACAAAATCAAATTCATTTCGCAGTTTATAACCTGAAAAAAGATCTTTACAATATTCGAGGAAATACTTAACATTCTTTTAAAAAAATAAATAATTATAAAACATTACAATAAATAAGAACGCGAAACGTAAGAAGGTGGTCACGGTATACTGAATCTTGAATGTCTTGACAACAGGAGTATTCTGGATATAGCACATACATATAGTCGGAAATAGACAAGACCCTCTTCTTAAAATGGTCAGGAAACACAAAGAAGTGGGCAAACGGGCGTTTCTGTACCAAGCAGCGTATGAGGCTGCTGAAACACTCACTCCTGAAAGCCCAGATTAAGAAAGCAGGGGAGAAAAACTTCCGCGAACAGCTTGTCGACAAGAGAATGAACAGCATCTTCCACAGAAATGTGGAGGATCAGTCGATTTTGTATGAGTTGAGGTTTACTTTCCTCAAATCATGCGGATTGAAGTCGGGCACAAAGCCGATGATAGCTGCAGAGCGTATCATGCACAAACCGAGCATCAAGGACATATACTATCTAGTTGTCCAACTTATGCGGGAGCAACCTACATCCAAAAGCACAATGCGGCACTAAGAGTGCTTTATTACCATCTCTGTCACTCTTACGGTATTAGCCCAAATACCGCTCCGCTAAACGCTCCTAGGTAAATAGAGTCAATTGTCGAAAATGGGAAGTGCCGCATATCCTGGAACTTCATATTCTCGACAATTATTTCTGCTGCGCACTCGAGGCCTGAGATAGTTCTCCTTGACTTCGAGAAACGAATGATGTTCGTTATCGAATTTTCGGCAACAGCAAACAAAAACGTCATAGCCGAGGAGAAAGAAAGGTATAAATACCTTTTAAGGGAATACTTTGGTTATACCGGGAATATTTTATTAAGCTAATCGACTTGATCATCGGCGCTCTTGGAGGCGCAAAGGTTTAACTGGCTAATCGCCTGAAAAGCATCCCTGCGTGTCAACAAAATGCTGAGACACTTGCGGGGAAAATACAGAAGGCGGTCGTCCTTAGTTGACTCCTTGTCCTCAGGCTACACAAGAATTTTTGCGCATCTTCGTATTGCATTCGCCGCAGAATGTAACCACCTATCTCACGGTCGCGCACGAAGCGACCTAAGGATGACAGCTTTCTGCATCTCTTTCGCAAGTGCCTTGGCATATTTTTAGCACGCAGGTATGGCTTTAAGGTTACGAGCCAGTGATAGTTCCGCACCTCCGAGAGCACCGATCACAAGGACAATTACTTGTACCGAATATTTTGGGTACAGCATTTGCAGCTCCCTTTTAAGGTCTTGATACCTCTCCTCGTTTTCTTTCTCCTTGGCCGTGATGTTCTATTCGGATGGTGCCGAGAATTCGATCACGAATATAGTTCGTTTCTCAAAGTCTTGGAGAACAATATCAGGCCTCGATTGTGCAACGGAGACTGCTGTCCGAAAATCGTAGTTCCAGAAAATTTGGCACTTCCCGTTTTGGACAATTGACTCTATCTCCCTCGGAGCGTTCGGCAGGGCAAGGTCTTGGCCAACATCGTAAGAGCGACAAAGATGATAATAAAGGACTCTTAGGGCTGCATTATGTCTGTAAATATACATCGTTCCTGCGTGAGTGGGACATCCCGATTGTATATGTTCTAGGTACTCTACGTGTGCATGACACGCTCTGCACCTATCGCTGGAAACTTCTTGACATAAATTGCGCTTACGGTATGGTAAGATGGAAATGACACCATCCTGGCATGGGAAAATAAAACCTTCTGTACCTGAATTAAGCCCTGATGATCTGAGGAAAGCAAAAGTTTTCTCCTTCGACAAGGACTGTTTTTCTACATTTCTGTCAAAGTTTCCGTGCGATTTCTTGTCAAATAGCTGTTGGTGAAGTTTTTCAACCTCTGCTTTCCGCACTTAGGCTTTTAGAAGAGTCCAGAGTCTCGGCCGCTTGCTCCGCGGCTTTGTATAGGAACGCTCCTTCACCAATCATCTCGTGGTTCCTGGCCATTTTTAGGAGAGGATCCCGGCCATTGGCAACGATGTAAGCTGTACTTAGAACAATTCGGTTATGAAGACACTGGAGATTTAGAAGTCCCCGTCCGCCCTGACGGCGCGAAATGTATAATCGCGGAACTGACGAGTTAATATGCAAGCTTTTATAGATATGCATGATCTTACGTGTGTTGATATCAAGGGCCATAAGCTCGTTCTTCGTCCATTTAACCACCTCAAATGAGTAGAGCAGAACCGGGACGGCAAGCATGTTAGTCGCAGATACCTTGCTCAACGCCGACAGATTGGAAGATCAAATCTATCGAAGAAGATGCTTGTATGTGCTTTGGAGAGACACCTTCACTGATTTTACGTTCTGAATGTGGCTTTGAGGCACGCCCAGGTATGTATAGGTCTCTCCAGTGTCAAGATGTCTAATAACACTTATATCCACAAGCTCAAGGTCCTTGGGAACGTCAACAATCTTGTCTTTCTTCAGATAATTTTTGCCACATTTATCCAATCCAAAGTCCATCCCAATCTCTTCTGTATATATCTTGAAGAGATTTATTGCAGTTTGAAGTTTGCTTTTACCAGAGGCATAGATCTTCCGATCATTTATATAAAATACATGAGTGATACATGAGTGACATGAGGCTCACGCTGGTTAGTGTCGCCACAGAGGTATCCAGAAGAATTTCGTCGTGATAGAGATAGAGGCAAAAGTGTGATGGAAAAAAGCAAAGGGCTCATGGTATCGCCCTGAAAGACGCTTCTCTGGAAGGTGACGTTGTTCGTTGTCACACGATAATTTCCATATAAGATAGTAAATCTAGTTTTCCAAAGGTGCATCAATCTCTCTATGCATCCTACTACGTGTGGATGCACATTCAAGTTTTCCAACATACAGATCTTAAGTATATGAGAGACTGAATCGAAAGCTGTCCGGTAGTCAATCCAGGCCATTGACAGGACGCGCTGATGGGCTGCATCGTCTTTACAGACACACCTATCAATTAGCAAGTTCTCTCGACAGCCTGGTACACCTTTTTTCGAGGCACGTTGTTCGTACATCTCACGCCACACAGGCTCAATTCGTCGAACAATCCTGTTGTTTAGGTCAACTGTGAAAATCTTATACAGTGTGTTCAAACAAGTTATTAGCCTGTAATTTTCTGGGTTGGACAAGTTGCCTTTTTTCGGTAGGAGTATAGTGCGTCCTAACACCAGCCACTGCGGAATGGGCGTCTCCGACTTTAAATATGAGGTGAATATGGGGGCCAAATGTTGGTGCGTTGAAGTAAACTTCTTCCACCAGAAGTTCTTGATACAATCTGGTCCAGCACCGGAAAAGTTATTCGTGCCTCTAAGTGCTTTTCTCACCTCTTCTGCAGTGATTAATGGACGTTCCTCCTCAGATTTAATGAGGTCGCGAAATTCCTTGAAGCGGATGATATTGTCAATATCTTCTTTCTACTCTAGTGTTTTCGGGATCTTGTATACCTCTCTCTAAAAAGTCTCTACCTCGTTGGGCTTGGGTGGATTTTTGACCGAAACAAGGTGATCACTGAAGAAGCGAGACGGGTCAGCGAGAAACTTTTGATTATCCCTAATCCATCTCTCCCTCTTCTGTATTCCCCTGCTTGCGTCAGATAACAGCCGTATTTTGTAAACAATATTCTGCTTGATTGTCAGCAGCTTTGACTTGTTCAGTGTGTGATTGAAGATCCTCAGTTCTTGGGCGAACTTTGGAACCCGTCTTTTGTTCTTTTGATCCATCGTCGGTTTGAGCCTTCGATTTGAATCAGCCAAAGCTCTCACAGCACCATAAACTGAGCAATTGATGGTCCAGAGGTCGGACACTTGCGAGATTTCTCCACGAAGGGAGGCATCCATTTCAGCCAGATCTTGGGGCTCGGGAGAAACTTGTATGTTAATGTTCCTTCTTGTTCCGAAATCGTAATCAACTCTCAGAAGGTGCCTGCTTTCCGCGGTTGATCTTAATGTCGCTTCCTTATCTACGGCTGCAGCTGGATCCAGTAGCGATTGGGGAAGCGCTCCGCGTACAAATCCATTTTTCCAGAAGCAGGAACGTTGATTTCGCAATGATTGATTTGAAACGTGCTAAAGCTCTGGGTGTTTCTGGCACCACAGAGTGTGCATACGCGCCATAGAACCTCGGTGAACAGGGATAATCCTGACCAATAATATTATAAACATCACGACTCACTTTTCAGAAGGCCCTACAGTCTCATAACATGCTGATTTCGAATAAAATATCGTACATCACTCGTATGGTTAGACGGGTATTCACGTGGAGCTCAATGTTCGCAAGGACGACTTGAAAAACCATGGCTTTAAGGCCATGATTTTAAAACTCGTCCTGCAGACATCTCCCCGTAAGGGCCTGTCTTACCCTACTTGTGATGTAATATACTATTAACTGAAAATGTAATAATTTCATTATTGTAGTCCACATTTAAAAGTGTGCAGTGAAAGATAAATTCATTTTCTACGCAAAATTTCCAGCTTTCTAAGCCAATATTTTTAATGTATTAAAAATTAATTAAAATTCCAACTTATTTAGCGCACGCTTCACAGTCTTCTCCCTTTTTCCTTTTACTCACATTTTCCTCATTTTCTAGGTAAATGCGAACTGAAATTATTTGAACTCAATAAAAGAATCCAAATATTTTTCGTTAGAAGTTCATTTTTGTTGGTTGAAAATATATAATTTTATTTTTGGTTGAGAATTTATCTTTTTTAGCCGAAAAAATTAATTAATTGGTTCAAAATGTAATTATCCTGTTGAAAATTGTACATATTTGTTCAAAAGTTATCCGTTTTGTATAAAGCTAAACTATTTTGCAGAATTTTTTAAAAATTTATTTCTTTTTGTAGAAACTTATCTTTTTTTATTAAAAGTGCAGCAGTTTGGTGGAAAATTTGATGAATTCAACCGTTTCTGATTGAAAATAAAAATACTTTTCGGTTGAAATATCAACCATTACATTTTTATTTTTTAAGAATTCATAATTTTTGTTTGAAATTCAACTGCTTGGTTGAAATTTAAAATAGTTTGTTAAAAATTTACTTTCTTGGTGGAGGATTCATCATTTTACATGAAAAAATTTATCTCGTTGGTTGAAAATGTAACTATTTTGCTTACAAATTCGCTTTTTTGTTAAGAATTACACTTTTTCATGACAATTTACTTATGTTAGTTGAAGATTCATAATTGAACTTGAAAGTTTTTTTTTAGAATTCATTTTTTTAACTGAAAATGTAACTATTCCATTTGTGATTGAAAGTTGATATTTCAAATTGAAAAATTGATCTTTTCTTGTAGGAAATTCAACTATTGGTTTGAAAATTAATATATTTTGTTTCGAATTTGTTTTGTTTTTTTTTGTATAAAATTGTTCTTCTTTGTTGAAAAAAGAAGTATTCTGCTAAAAATTAACATTTTTATTAAAAATTCCTCTTTTCGGGTAGCAAATTCGACTGTTTTGTATCAAATTCGTCTTTTTGGCTTGAAAAATCAAGAATTTCTTTGAAGTGATTTCTCGGTGGCAAATTCAACTATTTTGTTCAATATTCGTCTTTTTGGTTTAAAAATTGATCTCTTTTGAAAGAAATTTTGCCTTTTTTTAATTAAGAGAAAACTGCTTGGTTTTCTATCAATTTGAATCATTCAAAATGTTTGGTAATATCAATTAGTAACCGAATTCTAGCTATAAATCGACTACAATTTTTTACTGCTTAATCTTATTTGGTTGAAAGTTCGACTATTTTTTCCTAATTTCGTCTGTTTGATTTGAAAATTTATCTCTTTTGGTAGAAATTTCATTTTTCTAGTTAAAAGTGCAACTGTTTGGTTCTCTATACATTTTTAACAGTAAAGCGTCTTACTAAGTCCCTGATTGAAATTATTGGTACAAATTTGAACTGGCTCAAATCTACAGATTTGAAAATTATTCGGTTTTAGTTGAGGATTCAACTATTTTGTTGAAAATTCGTCTTTCTTGATTAAATTCAACTACTTTTGATTTAAAATAAAAATGACTTTTTGTTTAAGTATCAATTATTACATTCTCCGTACAGAATTTGTATTTCTTGTTAGAAAATTTGACTACTTTGCATACAATTTTTTTTGTTCCTTAAAATCATTAAAATCCTTGGAAATTCCTTTCAGATTTTGGGATCTCTTGAAAATTTCTTGAAATCCTTAGAAATACTCTAAATTATTTTAAGTCCTTAGAAATCCATTAAAATTCTTTTAAATTCATGATACATATTATATATGGATACATTCATATACATAATCCTCCAAAATCTTATAAAATCCCTGTAAAATACTTTAAAATATTTGTAAATCTTAGAAATCCTCTATAATCTCTTAAAATCTTTTTCCGTATCCTAAAATCTTATAAAGCCTATGAAATCGTCCTTGAAATTCGAAATATTTAAAAGGATTTCATAGGTTTTATAAAATTTTATGATATTGAAAAAGAATATAAGGGTTTTCAGAGGATTTCTAAGATTTACGAATATTTTAAAGTATTTTTGAAGGATTTTATTAGATTTTCAAAGATTTCAGGCATTCTTGGGGATTTCAAAGGCTCTTAATAAGATATTTTGATAAATTTTTCAGGGTTTCTAAGAATTTCATAGGAATTCAAATATTTCAAGAAATAAGCTCAGATTCCATGTAATTTCATGGGGTTTCAACGAATTTCATACTATTTTAGTGGATTTCAAAGAATTTGAATTTTAAGAAATTAAAGAAAATATTACTCGCTTTAAAAAAAATTCCTAGCATTTTTGAAAATTTAGAAGGATTTTATAAAACCTATAAGCTTTTAGGATATTTCAAAATATTCCAAAGGATTTTAATGAATTTAGTGAGACTTCCGATTTAAGAGATTTAAGAAATTTTAGAAGCTATCAAGTGTATCCTCGTTTTAAATCAGTGGTGCTGCCACTGATGGCGCAGGTGCGCTATAGTTGCTCAAGTCAAAGTTGCGGGAAAATTTAAATTGTATAAATGAAAAATTACTTTTTTAATACAAATTACTAATAAGAGTTTATAGTTCACTCATAAAGAAATGTCATTAATTTGAAAAGACAAAATTTAGTATTTTAAGTACTGACTAGTTTTTACAGCGTATATATTTCTGCACGGTAAGTCGCGAGACGAGGGAGCTTCAGTTGTCGCTGAAAACATCGACCTATTTGCGTCTTTATCTAAGTATCTTCCTTTCACTTATTGTGAAAATGTGGAATGCTTACGAAAAGTGGCCTTTTCGTAGGCATTCCTCATTTCGTACGTTCTTTATTCGCATCGCTCGAAATGCGCTACATTACACACATATCGTAAGTACGAAAACACGCCATTTTCATGATAGTGTTGTAAAAAACCTAAAGAAGATAGTGATGAATAATATTTTTCAAGTGCGGGAGAATGAGATGTTTCCATAGATAACCTCAAATTTTAGTCAATCACATGTGCGGAATCACGAGCACACGTTAGTTGGATTTCTTTCGCTTTTCATTTCACAAGTATAATAATGGCAGCTACTTCAAAAAAAGCATGTTTTGTACCTGATTGCAACTGCAATAGCAGTTGCAATCAGTTGCAATCCTCTTCTACACCTGTAAAGGCGGATAGAAGTATCAGTTTTCAGACTAACGTGACGTCAGAGAGAGACAAGTTGCCACTTTTCTCCCTATGGAGAGAAGTTGCCCATTGTTAACCTCTGACGTCACACGTGTCGTATGAAATTTAAAATCATCATGCAGGTGAGCGGTTCGCTGTCTGTATACTAGTTAGACTGATTAAACGGGTGTAGTTGATCGAAGTAAATACAAATTTTAATGATGGTATGATAAATGTTTATATAGTCCATAAATTACCGGAAATGTTGTGAAAATAAAATTATTCATGCCAATCACCAAAATTACAAAAAATGTTAAAATTACCGGTAATTCCAAAATTACCACAAATTACAAAATTTCCATAATTGCCTAAAAATCTAAAACTACAAAAAATTTAAAGAATAATCAAATATTTACAAAAATTTCAAGAATTACAAAAATTTCAAAATTTAGCATTAGCACTCGTCCTCGGCTTCCCGCGTGCCCACTCGCCTTCGGCTTGTGCTTGCTCTTGCCTACGACTCGTGTAGACGCTCACCTGCGGATCATACTGCACACATCACACTCGACGTGAGA
>CAKNWT010330240.1:0-24327 GCA_932066315.1 Andricus coriarius | reverse complement strand
CCCCTTGACAAGTTCAGTGCGTGCTACCAATTCCATGATCCAACAAAGAATGGTCTTGCTACGCACAACCTACGGACCATTTGATTGGTTCACTTTTTTTTAGATGCGCGTGGCGACACCATACTTTGTTGAATCATGGAATTGCAAGCACGCAGTGAAATTGTTAAGGGAATGAAGAAAGTTGAAAATAGTCCAAAATTGTTGCCGTGATACTCAAGTTGCGAAGAGAATTCGGAATTGGACACAGGCTACACAAAGGTGTTTCATCATGAAAATTCCCATAATGGTTTTCTTTTGCTAATGATTGTTTATGCTTTACAGAAAAGTTCAAATAATTCACTAATAAATCTGCAAGTCGTCGATACTTTATAATGTTCAGACGATATTATTATAAATTATGGCCAATTAGGGCCAGTCATTTTCGGCTGTCGTTTTCCTGTGGTCGCGAAAAAACGACAGGTAAAAAATGACAGGAAAAAAATGACAGGCCTGACATTTTTTTCCTGTCTTATATTTCCATAAGGGTATTCGAGAAAAAATTAATGAAATACAAATAAGTTAGAAGCACAAATGAGATAGCGATTATTAGGTGAAACTGTGCCAGAGCAGGTTACTTTTAAAAGTAGGTCATTTGAATTTATGGTTTATAAAAAATATATCCACGTGGTTCTAAAGAAACCAGGTAAAAGGACGATGCTTCCACACAAAAAAAGATTCAATTATAATCGATTGTATTCAATTGTATTCAATATCCAATTGTCAAATTGTAATTAAACAATTCGTCCCTGAATTGAGTAGAATATCTGCAATTGTCCAAAAAACTCTGATAGATTTTAAGACAATTTTTTTTTATTTTGTAGGACTTGACAAAATTTTTGGAAAACTTTGAACTATTTCAAAAGACAGCTCTAAGTTTTGAAAAAATTCGAAAATATTTTCAATCTTGAGAATAATTCAAAGATTCCAAACGAAAGAAGCTTTTCAAGAATTTTGAAAAGTTTCAAGAGTATCAAATAAAAATTTGAAGATTCCTGGTAAAAAATGTCACATGAATTTTTTTTACAATAATTTAAGAGAATATTTAAAAAGATTTCGAAAAATTTGAAATGATTTTCTCAAACTTTAAAGAAGAAAGCAGAACATTTTAAAGCAATGTGTTTTAAGTTAGCAAAGTTACAAAATTTTAGAACAAATTTGATTCGTTCAAGAGATATTTAGAAGTTTTAAAAAGATTCAAACATAATTTAAGATTCCTGGAAAAATGTGTAATGATGTTTTATGTTGCAAAAATAATTTTTGTGAAATATTTGAAAGGATTTCCACATTTGTCAAAAAAGGATCTGGAAGATTTTAAAGGTCTTTTTTTAATTTTGCAGACATTTTTTGAAATTGTAGGAACAAGTTTCGAAGTTTTAAAATGATTCAAAAATAATTCAGAATTTGAAAATATTTCAATATCTTCAAAACCAAATGTGAATTCTAAAAGATTTCGAAATAAAATTTAGAAGCTTTGAAGGATATTGCTTATAAATTTATGAGCCTTAAAGATAAACTCAGTGACGTATTTTTTATAGGTTGAAATGTAATTTGCATCAATATTTTTAACTCTTTGCGGCATTTAAGGAAAATATAACTGATGTACGTATATTGTAAAAAATATGAAAAAAACACACTAATGAAATACAAATGTCTCATAAAAATAATCGCTCCTCTCTAAAAGAATCTTACGAATTGTGGAATAATTTGGAAGGACAAAGGAGATAGCGAGTAGTACATATATCCTGAAATTTCTTGCAGAAAAGTAATTAGTTATGATGAAAATTTTTTCTGTATTTTCTTCTTGCCAGAAAAAATGAGGGCCGTTGTTACTCTCTTTGCTTCAGCCGTTCTCGTTAATTCTATTAGTAAATATATAATATTATAATATATAATCTTAATATATTAATCATTATATTATTATTAACAATAATAATGATTCTATTATATTAGCAGAAAATTTAACTATTTGATTGAAAATTAACAGCTTGCTGAAATTTGTTTTCTCTCTTGACTGAAAAAATCTTCCTTGGTATTATTATATTCTTTGGTATGTTTTTCGCTAAGAATTAAACTGTTTTTACTGACCATTCAGCTACTTGGTTAAAAGTTATAATTATTTGTTAAATATTTAACCATTTTTTTTAAATCTAACTGTTTTGTTGAACATGCACCTTTTAGATTGAAAATTTGACTATTGAGTTGAAAATCCATCTGTCTTGTTGAACATTCGCGTTTTTTTATAGAAAATTTAGTTAGAAATGTAATTATTTGTTGTTGAAGTTAATTATTATTATTTGAAAATTAGACCATTTGGTTGAAAATTCAACTAATTAGTTAAAAATTGGTTTCTTCTGCTTGAATGTTCAGCTATTTAGTTGTAAATGCAAAAATATTTGATTTCAAGCGCCGTAAATTATTATTATCGATCCAACACTCATTTGACGTATTTGGTAATGGAAGGTATGAATAGATAGTTTTTGTGAAATAATTGATCCACGTGTACTTCCTCTGGCGAAGAGTTTAATCATATCTCTTTCATAAATAAACGGTTTTAATATTTGAATTGGTACTCCGTCATATTCCATTCCTTTTCCATTTCTCTTTTCTTCCTAATGTAATAAATGGTGTACATACTGTGTACATTAAGGTGGCTCTTATTTACTCTTGGCAAACATTTTTTTGCCATTTTTTTAGCGCTACCCCCCAGTTTGGTTCCGTTTTATGTAGAAATAATTCCTGTACAATTTGAGTTTAATCGGAATAAGTAGAAGGGTGCCCCTGGGCCCTTGAACATAAAAAAAACCACATAGTTGAAGAAAAACCCAATTTCATTTGTTTATTTTACAAAATTTTAATTATATAAAAAATTTCATACAAAAATTGCAGATCTATTCAAAATGCACATATTATCATCCATGTCTTTTTCTCGTATGACTAACTGTTTTCGAGAAAAATGCGAAAAAGTATGCTGCGAATAAAGCTACTCCAAGCACTCTAGTAGAGGATAGTCTAGGGAGTTCCATAAGGCACGTAGCACTCTTTTTCTTTTAGTCTATCTGTGTCTTCCCTTTTTCCTGAGTGTTCTTGTCCAAGCGCAACCTGGTGTGTGCCTACCTGGCAAGAGGGTTCCAATGTACCCCGTAGGAATGTAGTAATGTAGTATTGTAGTATAGTAATAATATAGTAGTGTAGTGAGCAGATACAGGTACTCAGAGACATATCTGACGCAGTTCTCTCTCGGATATCGGTCCAGTCAAAATCAATTTTTATGTCACAAAGTCCTCTGCCCATCTATTACGTGATCAATCATCGTGTTGTGAAGTTAACTTTACGAGAAAGTGCCAGACCAGCATTGCAGGAGGTTATTGTTTTTTGGAAAGAAGCACGAATTCCAACTCAGGAAGTGAGAAACTGCATCCCAAAATTAGACTGCATTCCAAAATTAGAATGTTTGTACCAAAAATGGAGACAACTGCAAAAATACGCTGGGAGAAAATCCGAGGCTCATAAGCAAAAAGTAGCTGGTTTCAAATCAAAGCTCGAGGACCTTCTCGACATTGCACATGCGAACGCTTTGGAAAATTTTTCTATAGAAGAAGATAAGCAGTTTTTAATAAATCAAAGGTTAAAGGTTGACAAGGTTCGGAATCGACTACAAGGAACTTCTAAGAGAGGAAAAGTTGCAGAACAAGAAGAGACAGCGTTGATGAGAAAGGAGCGAAGCAATCTTGAAATTGAACGACTAAGTGAGTAATGTACAAAAAATTGCAATCATGCCATACTCCTAATTATTTTTACATTTCAGTTTTTAATTTTAATTTTGCATCATTAAAACTCTTCTTTTTCTTTTAAAGATGAAACTGCCGAATTGATGTCATCTACAAGCAATAGCATTTTGGAATCAGGTACAGATATAAATGTATCAGTTGCTGGAGAATCCACTGATAATATTGTGGTAGAGCCTCCTCTCCCAGAAGATACAGAATTAGAATTTTTATCACCAAAAGCATAACGGGCGAGAGGGAGCCATACACTAGTGACTCCTAAGCTTGCTGCGGCCTTAGATAAATGTAAAATCAGTGACAGGGATGCAGTTCATGTTCTGATTGCAACTACCGAGGCACTAGGCCATGATGTCTAGGATTTTGTCATCAACAGGTCATCTATTCACAGTGCAAGAGAAAAAATACGGGAAGAAAATGCGACTGTAATTAAAAAGCCGTTCATGCACACGAAATTGCAAGCTGCTGTGGTGCACTGGGATGGTAAGTTACTTCCAGCGTTAACAGGTAAGGAAACCGTTGATCAATCTCCTGTGATTATTTCGAATGGCGATACTGAACAACTTCTTGGAGTGCCTGTACTGCAATCTGGGACTGGAAAAGAGCAGGCATCTGCCGTTTGTGAAATTCTTGTTGAATGGGTTCTCCAAGATTGTGTTAAAGCATTAGTTTTTTATACAACAGCATCGAATACTGGAAGTTATAGAGGTGCGTGCGTTTAATAGACAAATTTTTAGAATAATATCTTTTTACTTTGCTTATAGACAAAATATATATGAAGTTATTCTTAGCAGCGTTATTGAGGAAACAATGGGCAGAACTACAGGTCCGATTGTATTGATCTTTAAAAAGTTTCAAAAGGCTTGGTCTGGAATCAATGCTCATAATTTTCGATCAGGGATTGAAAACGAAAAGATCAAAGGCCTAGAGAGGATTATGGGGAATTTTTGGAATTAGTAATAATTTTCCTTGGCGAAGTACTCCCTCGTGGACTATTTTTCCGCATTCCGGGGGCCATCCATCCTGCGAGGTGGATGGCTAAAGTTATTTATTGCTTGAAAATCTTTCTCTTTCGTCGTAAATTTGTATTAGCTCCAGAAGAAGAGAATGCGATATGTGATGTTTAGATTTCAGGGTTTTGTCAAAACTTTATGAATATCAAGCTGCCGATTCCGGTATCTCTCGTGTTGCATTAAAAAAGCTAATGAATCATTTATGGTATTCGAGCTCTGAAACTGTCGCATTAGCTTTCTTTAATCCGAAAATCCCTGTGGGCACAAAAACATTCACGTCCTGAGAACGTTCGAAAGACGTTCCTAGGACGTTTGTGTCGGTCCTATTGATGTCCTAAAGACGTCCCATGTTCCAAAGACCACCTTTGGAACATGGGACTCATATATTCGGTAACTTACCAGTAGGTTTCTTTATTACCTTCTTCTCAAAATTTGTCTTTTCTGGTTGGAAAATTAACTATTTTGTTTTAAATTCGTTTTTTTTTTTGCTGAACAGCTTTGTCAAACGTTCAGTTATTTGGTTGAAGATTCATCATTTTAGTTGAAAATTCATCTCTTTGGTTGAAAACCAAACTATTGTGTTTCAAATTAGTTTTTTTCATTGTTCAGAAAATTCAAATATTAACCATATTTTCATGAAAAAAATGCTAACGGGTCTTTTTTTAACATGAATTTTTGTCACTTTTGAACTTGAAAATTATATTTTCAGGTATAATTAGCATGACTATATACATAATTCGCTTTTATTTTGTATTTCGGTTTTCGTGAAAAACATCTAGCAAACAGATTCCTTGCCGGCGCCGGCAGAGTAGACTCCACCTTTTGAAAATTACAAAAAACAATTCGAAAATTACAAAAAAAATTCGAAAATTTTTAATAATCTTGAAAGGTTGAGAAAATTTTAAATGACGTCTTATTTCGAAAACTTCATTTTATAAAGGAATATCTAGAAAGATTTCCAAAATTGTCAAAAAATAATGTGAAAGATTTCATGGCAATTTTTTTATTTTTGCAGAATTTTTAACATAGAAAGACATCGAAAAGTGAACATAATATATAATTAAAAATAAAATAAGAAATAATTGTCCTGTAATTTATATCAATATTATCAACTCTCCGTGACACTTGAAGAAAATACAACTGATAAAGTAACGAAACGTTCGTGTTGTTTTAGATTCTTTGAAGTGTACATACATGGTAAATCTATACTATTTTTTACCACCAAAGATGAAAAAAAACACATTAATGAAATGCAAATATCTCAGAGAAGTAATCTGCTCCCCTCTAAAAAATTGTACGCATTGTGGAATAATTTAGAAATTCAAACGAGATAGCAAGTAGTATGAAAATACTTAAATTTCTGGTAAAAACTTAATTTACACTCTACGATAAAGGATTTTTCTGTAGTTTCTTCTAGCCAGAAAAATGAGGGTCATTGTTTCTCTCTTCGCATTAGCCGTTCTCATTATTTCTATTGGTAAATATATAATACTATAATATTATAATATATATACACGGAGAAACTTTTGGTTTTAAAATGTGATATTATATTATTTATTTTTACAATAAGATAATACCAAGAATCTTACCCGATCTTGCTCGTTTTCCGAGATTCTCGGCCAAAATCACGAGATACGGGACAACTTCTCGCTATCGTCAGTCGGGATGGTTCCCGAAATCGATGTTTTCTTGTCTCGTCTCGCCCGAATGCATCTCTATTCGTATCGCTCTGGCAATTAATACTATTTTCTCGAGTTTATCCTATATTGCGATCTTACTCTCATGAAAATAAATATTATAATGCAAAATTTTAAACCAATTGTTTCTCCCTGTATACAAACACTACCGTCGGAAATGATCTTAAAGTATCCCAGCAATTAAGAGTGGATCTATTTTCGTCGATTTGATTGAACAATTGTCGAACAATTGAACGAATTTGTTAAAAATTTATGTTATTACTTAAAGATCCGTACCTTTAGTGGGGAATTTAACTATTTTGTGGCATTTAAAAAAATTGAAAATCAGTGTTTTCCTCTGCAAGTTTAACTATTTCATTTCTGGTTAAAAATTGAGGGTTTTTAGTTTGAAATTCAAGTATTTGGCTCGGAAATTCCACTACTTTTTTTAAATCTGTCTTTTTGGGCTGAGAGCTCTATTATTTTAGAAAAAAATTATCCTGGGTCGCAGGATCGCTGTATAGATCCACATAAGTGTCTCGGGCTTCAAGCCCCAGATTTTTCCTATGACTCTCGTACAGAGTCATAGAGTTGCTATTAGCTTTTTGCACTTGTTTTACAGAAGCTCGTTCCAGATGTCCTTCAAATTTCAGTGTACTCGTGGTTCCCTACTTATACGGTCTCGTGAATACGACCGCGTCTATCTTACTCGGATTGACCGATAATCCAGTCCTCTTACACTAAGAATCCACTATCCCCAGTGCTTACTGCATTACTCCGAAGAGCACATCCAGATGCGTACCCTAAAAAGTGGTAGCCCTGACTCGTGAGCAGATGAAACATTTCATCCACTACCATGCACCACAGCAGGGGTCCACTTCACGACTGCTCTAGGCTCACCATGTGCAATCATGACTGTCCTGATCACCTCTCTGGAGGTGTAGTTGAAGGCTCCTTCGATGTCCACAAAGGTTCCAATCGCGAGACCTTTCTGCTTTAGTTGTCCTTCGATTTGGTTTACTGCTCCGCTCAGGGCCATCTAGGTCGATTGACCAGACCTAAAGGCATGTTGCTCCTTGTTAAATGGCCTACTTGGCAAGACCTTGCCGCGGATATATCTATCTACAAGTCTTTCCACTGTTTTTAGTAAGAAAGATGTAAAGCTGATGGGACGGTAATCCCTGGATGAAGTATGACCGATCCTGCCTGCTTTCGGAATGAAGACTACTCTCATATCTCTCCATGCCGTTGGAACATATCCCAGCGTCAGACTAGCCCTAGAAAGTCTCACGAGCGGTCCTATGATGATCTCTCCCACCCTCTGTAAAAGAACCGGGTATATGCCATCCGGACCAGGAGACTTGTAAGGACTGAAAGACTTGAGGGCCCACCTGACCCTGGAGGGAGCTTTGTTTGTCTCTGAGGTGTCGCCCCCTTTTCTCCAGACCTCATGAAGTCCGGAAAATGTGCCTTGATCCTTGCATCCGGGTTTAGAGAAAGCAGTGTGTCCAGTCTAGCTGCCTCTGCTCCTTTCTCGATGTCTGTGCAAAAGTTGGTCCAGCTTTCTTGCTTCGCCTTACGTATTGCACCTCTGTATTCATTTATCGTCATAAGTGAAGTCCATAGTTCATCCAGTGTGTCTCCCCAGCCTTTCCGACTCTTATGGGTCGATCATTACTTTCGTTAGTAGATTTGATGGCTTCCGCGAAAATCTTGGCTACCATCTCCAGGGTGTCCACGTCTCTAATTGACCTGGGCACCTGCGAGAGTGCACTCCTTAGTTCCGTGGAAAACGGACCTCTTGAGTTAATGTCCGCGATGCCCCAGAAACTATGGTGGGAATTAGCATCGCACCATAGCATAAGAGGAAGACCCCTTACCTTGCAGTAATTCACCAGTGTACGTACCCCATGAAAGTGCAGATCCCATGACTAGCTTCTCTATTCCTTTAAGATCTGTGGCTATCACCATTAGGTGGCCACATTGAGTGAGACACTCAATGAATACCCGTTCGTAGGTCACCATACCAACGGAGGGCTGTTTCTTTGTCGCGGTGTGGGCCGTAGGTCATTCCCGTCCCGATTCCAAATCTCCAAGATCTCTTCTCGGACTGATTTTTATTTTCATCCTCTAATATATCAATTAGGATTTGGTTGTTTAATAATAATTAAGATTACGGTGTTATGCAATTATTACAATAATTGATTTTCTACGTATACTTTCTTTTTACAGACTTATCTGAGCCACATAAGGATGACGCAATTGTTCCTTCTCCCGTGGAACTTTATAATGTTCGTTATTTTGAACATTGCGAACCTCCACATCACATGTATCCATTTTCATTTTTAGCATATGATTCTTACCATGTGGGAACAGATAAGAATTACGAATACGTCATTGGGATCGTAGTAAGAAAAAAATTGTGTGCATTCTTGGCTCCCTTAGTGAATTGGTCAGGTCCATATGTAAGAGTTAAAGTACGCATAGGTGCCAACAATAATGCCAGCGAGATCGTGCCAATATTGGATGAAGATCCTGTGAATAGTATGTTCCACAATATATTCAAGGAAGCGCAGACTCATCCTGCTATTATACATCGCTTACGTTAATAATTCGACTTAAGTGTGTAGAGAAAACATTTGAATTCAAAAGCCAAAAATTATTATTTTCGATTGTCTTCAAAATCTGAAACAATCATTTCACGTATTTGGTAATGGAAGGTATGGGTAGATAGTTTTGTGAGATAATTGATCCACGTGTACTTCCTTTGGCAAGAAGTTTAATCGTATCTTTTTTACAAATAAACATGTTTAATTATTGAATTTGTACTGCGTCATTTTTCATACCTTTTCAATTCATCTTACCTTCCTAATATAATAAATGGTATAAATTATTGTAGAGGCGAAAAGTTTGTTTTCGTTTTGCGGCTGAGTTTTGCATATCGCACGACTTTAAACTCTTACGGAAGTTAAAAAATTTCCTTTGTAGAAGATCCTAATTTTTTTACAATCGTTTAATGTATTCTGCCAACCCTTTTTTATTTATATTTCCAGTTTGAGGATTTGGGTATATAAAAATATACTAAAATAACTAGATTGCTATTATCTTTATACATATTATGTTTATGTTTCAAATGCTAGGCAGGAATTTATGTTATTATAAATAGCAAAAGTTTCTATTCGATCGGTTGGCGATTCGTTTTGACTATGTTTATATAGCCTCGTTTGAATTTTTGTCTTGATTTTTCTAATTCAAAGCAGAAAATTAGTAATATTTGTAATACTTTTTATTTTGTTTATTGACATATTTATGCCCATCAGAGTATGCCTTGCGAAAATTTTAATTTACTCAACCTACATGCAAAAATGTACCGTGGTGAACATCCGGGTACCCGGGTGACCACACAAGGCACAAATTTGCACACAAATTTAAGTGTTTAAAAACTGTTAATATATCATTTATTATATTATCTAAATTTTTATTTGCAAGACAGATGATTTTTCCTCTCTAATTGAAAAACTACATTTTGATGTGACTTTTAGCTTGTTTCGATAAATAGAAAATTATATTATCAAATTTATATTGCTGCGACTCTGATATAAAAAGCTTTGGAAAAGTTAACATTATATATAATTTAAAATTACAATAAAAAATAATTAATTTTCCTGCTATATTAGCAAGAATCACTTGGTGCAAATAGTCTTATAAATTTATGAGTTTCAGAGATAAACACGATGACATATTTTTTATCTAAGTTGAAATGTAATTTATATCAATATTTGTAACTCTCCGCGACACATGGAAAAAATACAACTGATAAAGTAACGAAACTTTCAAGTTATTTTAGATTCTCTAAATTGTACATATATTGTAAACCTATACTATTTCTTGCCATCAAAGATGAAAAAATACACATGAATAAAATACAAATATCTCAGATAAATAGGCTTCTCCACTATAAAAAATCTTACGAAATGTGGAATGATTTAAAAAGACAAACTCTATTGAGAAAAAATGAGGGTCGTTGTTACTCTATTTACTTTAGCCGTTCTCATTATTTCTATTGGTAACTATATAACATTATAATATTATATATAATTTTTGTTAATCCAACATTATCTTTGCCGAGGCTTTAATTACTGAAATAGAAGATTAGTAATCTGATTTTTCCCAATAGTCGTACTGATGCGATAAGTCAACATTTAAAAGTTTCTTAGTGAAACTGCATGAATTCATTTAAGGCTTTAACATTTTCAATTATAGATATGACTAGACCAATAGAAAATTGTCATAAAAGATTGCGATTGCGTAGAATTTTAAACCTCTTTGAAACAATACTAAGGCAGTACTGTGTAACGTATATGTAACGCTTGAGCAATAAAAAATCGTCTAAACAATTAAAAGGAAAGTGAATCGACAATATTTATTTTTTATATTGTCCAATTAGTTTATGTCACTGTAAATGTACCGATAATTTGAACTCGTTTCCGGTGTTATATTTGTAAAAATGAGGATTTCCCCATGTTATTCTTATGCGAAAATAGAGAAGATTGTCGGCAACCTTTAATATTGTCTGTTCAAAATAAATACTTATTAATTTTTTCGAGAATCTCACCAAATATGTAGAATTTCTTTCCTGATTTTGTTAGTTAAATCAAACAAGAAAACTGATACTGAAACAGAAGGGGAAATAAGTATGGAAACATCCAAGGAAACTGAGGGTGCTTGCCGATCTCTTCTCGGACTGATTTTCATTTTCTCTAATATATCAATTAAGTTTTGGTTTCACAATAAAAATAAAGATTTATTAAACTAGTGTTATATAATTAATACAAAAATGGATTTTCTACGTACACTTTCTTTTTACAGATTTATCTGAACCACATAAGGAAGCCGCAGTTGCTCATTCTCCCTTGGAACTTTATAATGTTCGTTATTATGAAAGTTGTCTACCTCCGCATCACATCTGTACTTTTGCATTTTTAGCATATGATTCTTACCTTGTCGGAACAGATGAGAATTACGAGTACGTCATTGGGATAGTATTAAAAAGACATTTGTGTGCATTCTTGGCTCCCTTAGCGCATTGCTCAGATCCATATGTAAGAGTTAAAGTACGCATAGGTGCCAACAACACTGCCACCGAAATTGTGCAAATATTGGATCAAGATCCTGTGAACAGTATGTTCCACAAGAAATTCGAGGAAATGCAGACTCATACTGGTATTATACATAGGTTACGTCAATAATTCGTCTTAAGTGTGCAGAGAAAAAATTGAATTCAAGCGCCGCAAATTATTATTTTTGATCCAGATCTTATTCTTTTTTCTTAGCACCTTGAACGGTCTTCAAAATCTGAAACAATCATGTCGAAAAGTTTAATCCTATCTTTTTCATAAATAAACGATTTTCATTATTGAATTTGTACTCCAGTTTTTTCTGATATCTTTTCAATTTCTCTTATCTTCCTAATATAATAAATGGTATGGTATGAGGAAAAGGATTTTTTGTTTCGTTTCAATAAACATTGAATTAACTTTATTTTGAAGAACGAGGCACTTTCCCAATGTTTCGTTAGTATCGTAGAGGAGAAAAGTTTGTTTTTCGGCTGACATTTTTGCTTTATTGCTTATACTCAACCCTTTTTATAGACAGTATTGAAGTAACCTTGGTATTCGTAATCTCTCAATTCTTATCATTCAAAACCATTGATCCTATCACATTTTTTCATAACAAAAAAGAATTATTATGCCAAAATAATGTTCCTTTTCTTTTTCAATTTTCAGTTTTGCATATCACACAACTTTAAACTCTTATGGAAATTAAAAAAATGTTATATTAAAAAATAGAGAATCATTACTTTGTTGAAATATAAAAATATTTATTTCTTAGTAGGGCACTCCATTAAAATGCGGTAGCATTGTCTTCGTAAAAGATCCTAATTTTTTTAAACAATCGTTTAATATTTTCTGCCACCCTTTTTGATTTACATTTCCAATTTAAGGATTTGTAGATATAAAAATATACTGAAATAACTAGAATGATATTATCTTTATACATATTATGTTTATGTTTTAAATGTTACGTAGGAATTTATGTTATTATAAATAGAAAAAGTTTTTATCCAATCGGTGAGCGATTTGTTTTGACTATGCTTATATTGCCTTTTTTGATTTTTTTGCTTAATTTTGCTAATCTGAAGCAAAAAATAAGGAATATTTATAATATTTTTTATTTTATTTATTGGCATATTCATGCTCATCAAAGTATGCTTCACGAAAGAAAAACGTATAACAAAGAACACATGTGACATCGCTAAAAAATTATAAAATAATAAATTTAGAATTACTAATCAAAAAATTATTTCATATTATCAGATGAACAATTTATTTTCAATTAATGTTCTAACGCAATTACAGAAATGTTGAGAAGTTATGCGCATGTAGTGCCAAACACTGAAATTTTGAGACTACATACTTATTTTTAATAATTTTTCAAGTATTTGTCAACTTTTAATAATAATTCAATATTTCAGTATATTCTGCGTAAAATTTGGAGTTAAGGTATAATTATCACTATTTCGGAAATCAATATTTTATATGTTGATTTATTTCCTAAAGTCTAAATTTTCTCTTAAGGTGCCAATAACTAGTGCTCGTACCCTAGATTTCAATAAATTTAAAACAAAATGTAGAATTTTAAAGATTAACAAAAGAACTTTCTAAGATTTTTAATAATTTTGAAGGGTTTCAAAAGGACAGATGAAATTTATTAACATTCCTGGGTGCATTTTATATAACGTCTTATTTCGAAAAATTAATTTTTGATAAAGAATTATTTATAAAGACAGATGATTTGTCCCCTCTAATTGAAAAGCTACATTTTGATGTGACTTTTAGCTTGTTTCAAAACATTACAAATGATATCATTAAATTAATTTTGCTGCAACTGTGACATAAAAAGATTTCGAAAAGTTACCATTATATATTATTTAAAATTAAAAATAATTAATGTTCCTGATATCGCAGCAAGAAGTACTTAGTGCAAATAGTCTAATAAATTTATGAGTTTTAAAGATAAACACAATGACATATTTTTTATAGTTTGACTCGTAATTTATATCAATATTTTTAACTCTCGGTGACACTTGAAGCAAATATAACTGATAACGTAACGAAACGTTGGTGTTATTTTAGATTCTTTGAATTGTACATATATTGAAAATCTATACTATTTTTTGCCATCAAAGATGAGGAAAAAAAACATTAATAAAATACAAATATTTCCGAGAAATAAGCTTCGCCGCTATAAAAAAATCTTACGCAATGTGGAATATATTGGAAAGACAAACGAGATAGCGAGTAGTAATGGAAATTTCTTGTAGAAAAGTCATTAGCTACACTACGATCAAGAACTTTTCTGTAGTTTCTTCTAGTTGGACAAAATGAGGGTCGTTGTTACTCTCTTTGCTTTAGCCGTTCTCATTAATTCTATTGGTAAATATATAACACTATAATATTATATATATAATTTTAAAAGAAGGGTAATACAACCACCGCAGGGTTCCACTGGGAGAAACTGAGATTAAAAAATGACAACAACCCCCAGCAGAATCGCGGTAAATCACACCTATGGGCACGTCTCATGATGATCGTTCAAGGTCTTGATACCTCTTTTCCTTATCCTTGGCAGAGATATTGTAGTCGGTCGGAGCCGATAATTCGATCACGAATACAATTCATTTCTCGAAGTCTTGGAGAACGATGTCAGGGCTCACGTTTGCGGGCCGTTCAGAATCTAGTTTAAAAGAAGAGCTTTCACTTAAATAACAATCAGTTCAGATACTATGTCGCTCACTTGATTAAACCATTCGAAGACAGCAGCATCCAAAAGCATATTACTTTTTTTGCAGCAATACACCTCACGTCAACACTTCAAGTAGAAAGCACGCACTCCTGCGTAATCGCGTAATGCATACGACGCAGTTTCTGAACCAGACAAAGAATTTATTTAACAGAAAATCAATTACTTTTATAAATATTAAATTAACTGTCCACGAAAAATACAGTTTTCACAATTCTCACGTCAACACTTGACAGTTTGAGGTTAGGACTTCTGATGCCTGAAGTCGATCGAATCTCTCTTTCTACCATGTGAGATAGACAGAGATGATCCGATTGTGTCCCAGTGTCAGGTCTTACTTTTCTTTTCGAAACGATCATACTCTCTCTGTCTCTGTCTATCCAACACTTTTTCTTTATGTTCTTTGTTGAATCGTAGAACCTATTGGGTAGCTACGAGAGTGCCATTTCAGAAAAAATTTGTATTAAATGTTAGCAAGAAATCGTATAGTAAATAATTGATTTTAAGCCGTAGTACAACATTTTCGATTAAATTGAATTTATATTCACTTCTATTTTTCATGAACGTTGTTCCAACAACTTCGAGATACTACTTCGCGATATATATTCACGGGTCAGATGGCGCTGTTGTTAATGTCAAAGACAGGCTCATTCGATCGCACAAAATAATCCGATCAGTCCCATTGGCTCCTTCGAAACCGCACTGCCTGTCTGCGCGAGCTCGCCATCGTGCTTCTTCACTATGTGTGTGCCTATCGCTTCGAGTGAACTGTCGCAACGTCATGACGCATTTAGACAATTAGGCCGTTAGGGTTATCAAATGAAATAGGCGGAAAAAGTGTTCAAAATAGCTTGGCGTACTTTTTGAACTCACTAGATGTATAATTTACTGAAAGTTCACCGCGATTACTATTGAAATTCTACTAATGCAATTACAGAAAAGTCAGTAACGTACTTTGTTATATGACATAGTTGTTCTATCATATGTGTAATACAATAGAATAAACAATCTCTGGCCACAAATTTCTTTTCATACTTTTTATATTGCCTAATTATTTTATGTCATTGTAAGGGTACCGATAATTTGCACTCGTTTCCGGTCACATAAAACAAGGAAACTGATACTGAAACAAAAGAGGCAGGTATGAAAGCAGCCAAGGAAACTGAGGGAGCTTGCCGATCTCTTCTTGAGCTGATTATTATTTTCATTCTCTAATTTACCACTTAAGATTTGGTTGTACAATGAAAATCAAGATTTATTAAATTATTGTAATATAATTAATACACTAATCGATTTTCTACGTATACTTTCTTTTTACAGATTTATCTGAGCCATATAAGGAAGGCGCGATTTTCCCTGCTCCCTTGGAACTTTATAATGTTAATCGTTACGAAAGTTGTGTACCTCCACATCCCAGGTTTTCTTTATATAATGACATTTACCTCGTGGGAACAGATAAGAATTACGAGTATGTCATTGGACTAGTGTTAAGGAGACATTTGTGTGCATTCTTGGCTCCCTTAACGAAATTTCCAAATCCTTATGTAAGAGTTAAAGTACGCATAGATGCCAACAACAATGCCAGCGAAATTGTGCGAATATTGGATGATGACCCTGTGAATAGCATGTTCCACAAGAGATTCGAGAGAATGCAGACTCATACTGCTATTGTACATCTGTAACTTTAATAATTCGACTTCAGCGTGCAGTGATTATTTGAGTTTCAAGGTCACCAAATTTTTGAGTAGGGATTTCGATACTTTTTCCTCAATAATTTTTTGCTCAAAAATGAAGTATTCAAGAAAAAGAATTTGAATGCACTAAGTTTTTCAGAATGTTATGCAGTATTTAATATATATATATAATATCTAAAATTCATTCAAAGTCCCCATTGATCCACGTGTACTTCCTCTGTCGAAAAGTTTAATCCTATCTTATTTTATAAATAAACGATTTTAATTATGGAATTTGTATTCCGTCTTTTTTGATACCTTTCGAATTTCTCTTATCTTCTTATTATAATAAATAGTATACTATGACGAATGATTCTTTTCGCAGAACGATTCATTACTATAGTTATTATTTTTCAATATTTGAGCATTTATTGAATATAATCTGCTTAAAAATTTTTTAAATAATAAACTTGGAAACTCATTAATAAATACACAAATAAAAATGTACAAAACATGTACTTCGCATGCAATCTTCGCAGAATTCTCGCTTTAAATACTATTTTTTTTTAATATAAATAAAATATATGTGCATTTTTCACACAATGGGATATTTTTTATAGGTTGACATGTAATTTATATCAATGTTTTTAACTCTCGGTGAAACTTGAAGTAAATATAACTGATAACGTATGGAAAAATTCTAGTTATTTTAGATTGTCGGAATTGTACATACATTGTAAATCTATACTATTTTTTTCCATCAGAGATGAAAAAAGCACATTAATGAAATACAAATATCTCAGAGACATAAGCTTCTCCCCTATAAAAAAAATCTTACGAAATGTGGAATAATTTAGAAAGACGAACGAGATTGTGAGTAGTTTACGTATATACTGAAATTTCTGGTAAAAAAATCATTAGTTGCACTGCGATCAACAAGATTTCTGTGAAAAAATGAGGGTCGTTCTTACTCTCTTTCCCTTAGCCGTTTTCCTTAATTCGATTGGTAAATATATAATATTTAAAAAAATATATATTTATACATATACTAACGTCGGAAATAATTCTAAAGGATCCCAGAAATTAACAGTGGGTCTATTTTTATTTTTGTCATTTAAAAAAATGTGAAAATCAGTGTTTTCCGCTGCGAATTTAGCTATTTCATTTCTGGTTGAACATGTTTTTTTTGGGGTTGAAAATTATATTATTTTAGTAGAAAATTGAACTATTTGGTTGAAAATTAACAACTTGCCGACATTTTTTTTCTCTCTTGACTAAAACATCATCATTTCCGTTGCTGTGCTTAGTTAGAAAAGTCCTTTTAAATTAATAATTCAACTATTTGGTTGAAAATTTAATTATTTCGTTGAAATTAGACTATTTTCTTAAAAAGTTATGTTTTTCTTCGAAAATTTGGTTAAACACGCAACTGCTTGTGATTGAAGTTAATTATTTTTTCTTTGAGGATTCGAACATTTGGTTGAAAATTCAACTATTTCGTTGAAAATCAATCTGTTTTTGTAGGAAATTAATTTTGTTTATAAATTAAACTATTTAGTTGTAAAGTAACTTTTTTTAGAATAATTTTATTTTGGTTTGACTTTTGGCTTGTTTCGAAACATGACAAATAATATTCTTAAATGTATATTGCTGCAACTGTGACATAAAAAGGTTTCAAAATGTTAACATTATTTGTTATTTATAATTCAAATAATTAATTTTCTGCTATCGCAGCAAGAATTACTTGGTGCAAAAAGCATAAATTTATGTGTTTTAAAGATAAACACAATGACATATTTTTAATAGGTTGAAATGTAATTTATATCAATGTTTTTAACTCTCGGTGACACCTGAAGCAAATATAACTGATAACGTAACGAAACGTTCTAGTTATTTTAGATTGTCAAAATTGTACATATATTGTAAATCTATAATTTTTTTTGCCATCAAACCCGTGCAGAAATCGTCCGATTTATTTAGATATCTCAGAAAAATAAGCTTCTCTAATATAAAAAAATCTTACGAAATGTGGAATAATTTAGAAAGACGAACGAGATTGTGAGTAGTATACGTATATACTGAAATTTCTGGTAAAAAAAATCATTAGTTGCACTGCGATCAACAAGATTTCTGTGAAAAAAATGAGGGTCGTTCTTACTCTCTTTCCCTTAGCCGTTTTCCTGAATTCTATTGGTAAATATATAATATTTAAAAAGAATATATATATATATATATATATTACCGTCGGAAATTATTCTAAAGGATCCCATGTCATTTATAGAAATGGAAAATCAGTGTTTTCCGCTGCAAATTTAACTATTTCATTTCTGGTTGAAAATGAAGGGTTTTTAGTTGAAATTTCAAGTGTTTGGCTAAAAAATTCAACAGTTTTTTTGTTGAAAATTTGCCTTTTTGGGTTGAAAATTATATTATTTTAGTAGAAAATTTAACTATTTGGTTGAAAATTAACAGCTTGCAAACATTTCTTGTCTCTCTTGACTAAAAAATCATCATTTCCGTTGCTGTATATTTTATTGCGCATTTAACTATTTTGTTGAAAATGTTATCATTACGCTGGAATTTTAACTGTTTTGTTGAAAATTCACGTTTTTAGTTAGAAAAGTCCTTTTAAATTAATAATTCAACTATTTGGTTGAAAATTTAATTATTTCGTTGAAATTGCACTATTTTCTTAAAAAGTTATGTTTTTCTTCGAAAATTTGGTTAAATATGCAACTGCCTGTGGTTGAAGTTAATTATTTTTTGTTTGAGAATTTGACCATTTGGTTAAAAATTCAACTATCTCGTTGAAAACTAATCTCTTTGGTAGAAAATTAATTTTGTTTATAAATGCAACTATTTGGTTGAAAATGCAATATATTTCAATCGCAAATGTCACGCCTTTCATATTGAATTCAATACGATACCCATACATTAACATTATTTTAAAAACTGTATTAACCTATTATAATTCCCCATTTTCGTGTAAAATCACCCTATTTTTCCTGTTTTGGTTTTGAAGTCTGTTAAAATATTATGTTTGTATGTTTTGTGTTTTACTTTAGGCGCTTATCAAATTAAATAGAAGAAAAAATTTTGACCTAAAAGCCGTTTGATGACTGTTGAAATCCTACTAATTCAATCACAGAAAAGTCTGTAATGTACGCGAGAACTTGGATTTAATACCGCTTTCGTGCATGGCTTGAAGTAGCTTTGAAACTAAATCCGGACTGATTAAATCGAAGTTCCAGTGTACTTTACTAATTTGTTATATGCCGTAGTTTGTTCTAGCACATATATAATATAATAGAACAAAATATCTTTGGCCAGAAATCTCTTTTCCTACTAGGAACATAGTCTAAAATAAACGTGTTTTTGTAAGTCCAGCATTATCTTTGCCGAGGTTTCAATTACTGAAATGATAAGTAGAAAATGAATCATCTGATTTGTCCCAATAGTCCCACTGATGTTATACAGGTGTTACATTTGTAAAAATGAGTATTTCCCCATGTTATTCTCATGCGAAAATAAAGAAGGTTGGCGGCAACATTTAATATTGTCTAATCGAAAAAGATACTTTTTTTATTTTTTTCTAAATTCACACAAAATCTGTAGATTTTTTCCCTGATATTGTTAGTCAGAAAAAACAAGAAAGCTGATACTTAAACAGAAGGGAAAATTAGTATGGAAACAGCCAAGGAAACTGAGGGTGCTTGTTGATCTCTTCTCGGACTGATTTTTGTGTTCATTCTCTAATGTATCATTTTAGAATTGCTTGTACAATAAAAATTAAGATTGATTAAATTAGTGTGATATAATTAATACAATAATGAACTTTCTACGTATACTTTCTTTTTACAGATTTATCTGAGCCACATAAGGAAGACAAAATTTTCCCTTCTCCCTTGGAAATTTATAATATTCGTTATTATGAAGATTGTAGACCTCCGCATCGCAGGTATTCTTTTGATTTTTCAGCAAATGATTCTTACCTTGTGGGAACGGATAAGAATTACGAGTACGTCATTGGAGTAGTATTAAGAAGATATTTGTGTGCATTCTTGGCTCCCTTAGCGAATTGGTCAGGTCCATTTGTAAGAGTTAAAGTACGCATAGGTGCCAACAACACTGCCAGCGAGATTGTGCGAATATTGGATGAAGATCCTGTGAATGATATGTTCCACGAGATATTCGAGAAAATGCAGACTCATACTGCCTTTATACATGGGTTACGTCAATAATTCGACTTAAGCATGTAGAGAAAATATTTGAATTCAAGTCCGGCAAATTATTATTCTCGATCTAGATCTTATTCATTTTTCTCAGAACCTTGAACGGTCTTCAAAATCTGAATCAATCATTGTACGTATTTGGTAATGGAAGGTGTGGGTAGATAGTTTTGTAAGATAATTGATTGATTGTAAGAAATTGTACTTCGTAATCTTGTATACCTATTCAATTTCTCTTACCTTCTTAATATAATAAATGGCATACTATAAGAAAAAGGATTGTTTTTGTCTCATTTCAATAAACATTTAATTCACATTATTGTGAAGAACAAGGCATTTCCCCAATGTTTCGTTAATTTTGCAGAGGAGAAAGGTTTGTTTTTGTTTTTCAGCTGAGTTTTGCATATCACACAACATGAAAGTCTTAAGAAAGTTAAAAAAATGTTATATTCAAAAAAATGTGTATGACACACACGGCAGAAGTGAAACTTTACGTGCGCTTTACGACATCGAAATATTTCAAGAAATACGCATCCTATGAAAAAATATCCGTAATAAAAACTTCTTTCCTTCGAGGGGGAAAAGCGACTTTGAACAAATTTACACCGCCCCACCCCCTCAGGAGGCAAGGAGGGGAGTAACTTTGTAATTTCAAATGGGAACCCCAATTTTTTATCACAGATTCAGATTCTCCTTCATGAAATACATAAGTTTTATTCGAAAAGTTCGATGCGTCTCAAGGACGCGAACAAATACTCTCCATGTAATATTGTCGTGTTTAGAATATCGAAAAAGTTTTTTTCATATAAACAGAATGAACCATTTCTTTGAAAAATCATAAATCGGCACTGGTGGGTCATAAAATATTTATCAGTAGGTCAATCGATGTGTCTCGAGGACGCGAATAAATATGCTAAATATAATGTTGTCGTATTTTAAATATGAACAAAAATTTTCTTATATAAACAGAATATGCCATTTTTTGAAACTTCATGAATTGGTACTGGCAGGTCATAAAAGTTTCAATAATAGGTCGATCGATGCGTCTCAGAGACGCGAACAAATACTCTTCCACTTCTACTGACGGTCCTCGCGCGTCGAGTGAGGCGGTCGCAGTACAGTCAGACGGCCGGTCCTTCTCCCGCGTCCGCGCTGGTAGGACCTCAGTAGCACCACACTAAAATATAAAAACTAAATATAAAAATGAATTGAGATTCGACTACAACTTCGAGTTCGTGTGCGATCGAAGCAGCATCAGTCCTCACCACCATTCCTTTGAAGGCCAAGGTAATTGAAACGAATTAAAACAAGTAAGATTTACGTTCTCTCTTCCGAATTGAGGTTTGTGGTCCCGAACTCCTGCGTGGACAGTTGGCTTCCCTTTGCAAGGTGAAAGTTGTCTGTTAACGCTGGTATTCGTTCTCATCCCTCCTCGTGAGCTTGAACAATTGCAAACGAGGCCCTGGGGGAGCTTACTGGGTACTGGCGATCACACACCTGGCCGAGACTGGAAGTTGGGCGTAAATAAGAACTGCTGGCCGAAGTTACGGCCGGAAGTGGATGGTCGCACGGATCTCCAATAACCCTTGAGCTAGGAGTGTCTCGTTCCGGTAGTCAGGGGCCCCACGTTTCATACTCGGTTCTATGCTCGGAATTCCTTTCTTTCCGGTAGATGCCAAGGAAGCATTTGAACTCTCGACAGCGAGCCAAACAACGTCCAGCTTGGGTAGCTCCTACAAGTTTCTGCTCTGTAGCCTCTGCTTCTGGACTCTCAGCGACGCATTCGAAAACTCACACGGGGCATCAGAAACCTCGGACTGAGGTCTCAGATTTATTCCAGGAACCTCGAACGGCTCCGAAGATCGGAAACCCTCCAAGGAAATCGGAAAAAGTATTCAGTGACCTGACCTCTACCCCCTTCGTTCACAATTTAGACTGGCGGCCTCCACAGTCTCCACCATCCCATCCAACTTTCGAGGTATTCAACGAACCCCGAATGACAGATGCCAGCACCCAATACGAAAATCCCGGGCTGCCACAAACCGCGGATACATCGACTCAAACTGATTCAGGCGAAGAAAGTTAGCTGGGCAAGATCCATGCCGAAGAAAACCACAAGGAAGTCGAGTCAACAGAAGCCTGCGGGGAGATAGCCAAACTTCGATCCGTCGCACATGAAAGTGATTGGTTACTGGGACATGACCTTGCGCTTAGCTCAAACCCGTTGGGTACTTCTAGTAAAACTCCTGGAACACAAACATCTCCTACCGACAGCATTCTTCTCTCAACTTCATCGTTGGAGCCAAGTATGCGGACAACCCCGGACAACTTAACCAAGACCTGCAGCCACCTATTTGGAACAGACTCAGATGGGGCCCCACCGAAACCTGCTCCGAAGAAAGCTCGAGTGTCAGAAAGCTTAGACGTGGCCACCGAATCTTGGGTAGGGCCCTCTGTACCCAACTTAAGAATCAATAACTTAAGAATCTTAATAATTTTTAGTATAATAAGAAATTTTAAATATCATAAGCAGAAAATTCCATAGTACAAACAATAGAGCTTACATGTTCAACTGTACTTTTTAAAAAAGTCATTGAAGCTGCTTGTTCTAGTAATTTTTCTTTTTACAATTTGAAGTAGTAATGCTGACCTTAGGTTTTGTATAAAAAACTATTTAAATTGTTTCTTGCAATGCGAACAACTTAACTTCAAGTTAACAATGCGTGAAAGTGAATCTGACTATCCACTTTCTTCCGTGATAAACTCGATTTAGGTGTTTAGAAACTGTTAATATATAATTTATTATATATTCGCAATTTTCATTTGTAAGGCAGATGATTTTCCCCCTCTGATTGAAAAACTACATTTTGATGTGACTTTTAGATTGTTTCGAAACGTGACAAATAATAATATTAAATTTATATTGTTGCAACTGTAGCATAAAAAGGTTTCAAAAAGTTAAAATTATCTATTATTTATGATTAAAATAAAAAAAAAAATAATTTTCCTGCTATCGCAGCCGAAATTACTTGGTGCAAATAGTCTCATTTTGTCAGCTTAAAAGATAAACATAATTACATATTTTTTATCTAGGTTGAAATGTAATTTATATCAATGCTTTTAACTCTCGGAGACACTTGAAGCAAATATAACTGATAACGTAACGAAACGTTTTATTTATTTTAGATTGTCGGAATTGCACATATATTGTGAATCCATGCTATTTTTTGCCATTAAGGATTTAAAAAAATCATTAGTGAAATACAAATATCGCAGAGAAATATGCTTCTCTACAATCAAAAATCTTACGTAATGTGCAATAATTTAGAAAGACCACAAAGATAAAAAAACACATAAATGCAAATAAGTTTCTCCACTATAAGAAATCTTACGTAATATGCAATAATTTAGATAGACAAATGAGATAGCGAGTAATAATGGAAATTTCTTGTAGAAAAGTCATTAGTTACACTACGATCAAGAATTTTGCTGCAGTTTCTTCTAGTTAGAAAAAATGAGGGTAGTTGTTACTCTCTTTGCTTTAGCCATTCTCATTAATTTTATTGGTAAATATATAACATTGCAATATTATATATATATACTAACATCGGAAATTTCCTAAAGGTTCCCAGCAATTAGTAACAGTGGATCTATTTTTGACGATTTTATAAATAAATATAGGGTTTTGGTTTGAAGATTCGACCATTTGGTTGAAAATTCAACTATTTGGTTAAAAAGTCATCTCTTTTGGCAAAAAATTTAATTTTTTTTGTTTAAAAATTCAACTATTTTGTTAAAAACGCACTACATTTACGACTGGAAATGTTACGCCTTTCATGTTGAATTCAATACGGTACCCATACATTATCTTTATTTTAAAAAATGTAGCCGATTCGTTTACTGCTAATTAGTAAAAATCTACTAATTCAATGTGTAAGAATTACCGACTAAATGAATTATTAACTATACCTACTGAAGAAATTGGTAATGCTATTACGAAGTTGTAGGTTCTGAAAATTTTTATATTTTTTATAATTTGTGCACAAGAAAAG
>CAKNWT010330239.1:0-18466 GCA_932066315.1 Andricus coriarius | reverse complement strand
AATTTTTGCAGTAGCAGAAGCTAATTTGTCGAATTTTTTAGAATCGAAAAAGTATTTGAACAAAATTGAGCGAAAGTGAAACGAGCATAGTAGGCGGTTTTTGAAGCACGTTACGCTCAGAGCGCAGATTTGTTTATAAAGGGATTTTTTTCCTCAAATATGAAAACGGGCAAAATGGGGCAACTTTTTCTTGAAGGGCATATCTTAAGGAGTAAGTTGTTGTCAATTAAACTTTGATCCGAAGGGAAACGCCGGGGAACGATTAATCGGAAGTGTACGCAAGAATAAAAAAAGGTGATATTTGTTCGCGGAATGTTTAAAGTAAATATTAATAAATATTTTTTTAAGGTTATCAATTTTTTCTGATTTTTGTATGTATTCTGCTGAGAAAACAATAAATAAAAAATAAAAAGATACATGGAGCATGAAATAAAATTTATTGTTTTGAATCCCGAACAGCAACTAAAATTTTCAAGTTTTTGTTGACAGTTGTTGTTACCAACAATGTAATTCCTAACCAAATGTTACAAAACTTTGGTAAACCCTGCTTCGCTATACCCTAATGAATATCCTATGTTCACTTTTCCCGGATACAGAAGTTGATTTTATGCCACTTTCACCGGTCTCCTGGCCCACTGTGCACATGAACACGTTTTCCTTTTTGTCCACTGGCTGCACGTCGTTTCTAATTTCAGCGGTTTCTTCCTGCTAATAATAAAGATAAGATCAAACACGTTCATACTCACGTAAACTGCGATTTTTTCTCTAGTTTGGGAGTCCTGTAAAGTCATCTCTATGTCAGCGGTGCTTGCAGGACTGAATTCTTCGTCAGCGAAAATATCTCGGTTGAAAGGATAGATTCCTGCTGCTCGGAATCCACTGATAGCATTTCTGGGCGTTACTGCTTCTAAGTAACTTTTCTCAAACACATGTGGAACATCGTGCAACGTAAGCGTTTGTCCTGGATGTGATTTCAACCATCTTAAGACAGATCCAGAGTGAAAAGAGCTGAAATATTTTATGAAGCTGCGATATAATGGCTGAAGTTTGTGTGATGTCTGAGGAGGAAGGCACAGAATGTGTTCATGGTTTTGTTCTAGCCGCTAATAGAAATTTAAGATTTTTTGTGTGGAATGCGTGTCCATCTAAAATTATCAGAATGCAATTTTCTTTGCTTGGCTTAGCATATGTGAGGAAATGTTCAAACCAAGTTAGATCAAAGTTATCAGTCTGCATCCAACCAGAGGGATGACAGACGAGATTAGTACCTGGAGGACATTTTTCGGCAAACTTGAGATTCTTCTTCACCCTGGGATATATCAGTAGAGGTGGTAAAAATTCCCCAGCAGCATTACAGCAAATTGCTGCGGTGAAGTTGTCATTACCACTTGGTGTTTTTTTTAAACCTACCACTTTCAATTGATTCTTTGGAACAACTGAAGTAGCCGTTTCGTCTTCATTCCAAATATTATGTGGAGGGAATTTATTTCATTTCAGTCATAAGTCGATGTAATAAATCGAAGAATTTGTTTGTTACAACCTTATTATATCCGGTTGCTCTTGCAAAGGATCTACTTTCAGGTGTGCTTAATGAATGCTCAGGATGTCTGTTCATGAATTTTCGGTACCAATCACTTCCAGCAAATCCAACGGTTTTGTTGAAATTGTGAGGTATTCCTAAGTCCTCAGCAAATTATAAAGCAACTCGTCGTAACACGTTTCGCGTGAATCCAAAAAATTTGCTATCCATTATTCCAATATGTTCCACGAGTTCTTTTTCTATATCTTTACTAAATGTTAGTCGACATTTACCAAGCTAAAGAAACTGTACTTAATCAAGCCCGCCGGCGTCCAAGATTCTCCTCCATCTGGTTTTTAGAGTTGAGGACGGATCTTGGCACTTTTAGGAGAATTTTGCGAAACTTAATTTCTTTTCAAGAACGTCTTTTAGATCCTCTTTCATGGAAGATTCCTCCCATGAATTTATATTTGTTTTGTTACATAGTTCCTCATCTTAAAATTTTTTTTATTTTTTTTTCTGAATTAGAAACGTAGCTTTCAAAATATATATGGTGTCAGCTTACGAAAATAATCAGAATTTGAGGAAATGCAACATTTCTTTATCACAGCGGGTAGTAGTTTGGTCAGCAGAAAGATCCACTTTTTTGCAGCGGAGTTTCAGCGTCTTGAACTACGTAAAACCCCCTCCCGCTCCGCAGATTGGTCGACCCAGCAGACCGAACTAGACCATTTCTATGTAGTTTTGGCCGCTGAATCTGAATCAATGTTTAAAATGGCGAAACTTAGTCGCGTTTTTCAATAACATATTTGGATTGTAATAAATGTCGAAGAACTATGTTTTTTGAGGCTAGAAAAAATAATGAGACCTAATGGCAGAATTCAGAACACGCATTCAAGTTTGACGACTCGAAATCCATAGGATTTTACTAGTCTCGTATGTCGGAACTCCTACATTTTTTTGTAGGGATGTGTACTTATATATACTGATTTTTCTATTTCCAGCTAATTTCATTCAATTATTGGCCGTTTATTTTATCCCACATTTTTAAATGCTACATTAGACTTAAAATCTGGTGTTTTCTTATCGCGGGTACAAATTTTATTGTTGAACGAAAATCGGTTAAATTATCCAATCATTTTAGAGAGCTACACTGATAAAATTGTACCAATTATGTAATTTTAATACTCACAATAATTTAGAAAGCACACTGTTTGCTGATTCAGTATTCTGCAGATTTTACGTATCTCATATACAAACAAAATTGAGGTTAGGTATTTCGAGCAATCATTGACAGTTTCAATTTATTTCAAATTTTTAAATACCACGCTAAACTTAAAATCCGGTGTTTTGTTATCGCGTGTACAAAATTACAAAACAATAATTTACAAAGCACACTGCTTGCTGATTAATTCTTCTGCAGATTCTACGTATCTCCTATGCAAACATATTTTGAGTTTATGTATTTCGAGCAATTCTGGACCGTTTTAATCTATTTAACATTTGCAAATATCACATTAAACTCAAAATCCGGTGATTTTTTGTTGCGTGTAAAAATCTTCTTCTTGAGTGAAAATATGTTTAATTATCTAATAATTTAAAGAGCTACCCTGATAAAATTGTAAAAATTATGTAATTGTCATACTTACAATAATGTATCATAAAGTACACTGCTTTCTGATTCAGTGTTCTGCCGATTCTACATATCTCCTATGAAAAAAATTGAGGTTAGGTATTAAAAAAAACGTATAGTATCTACATACGTACGTTAAACAATATTTAAGTTTGAAAAACTGAATATTTATCATATACCTACCTTTCACATTTTTTTACATCTCGAGCACTTGCTCGAAACTTAAGGAAAGCAAATCACACACTGAGCAAGTGTAAACTTTTGACCATCAAGCAGCACTGGACGCAAACAATAAGATCTCTTTCAACGGCGAAACAGCGCCTTGAACGGCGAGTAAACTGGATTTAGGAAAATTCCACCTTTTCTACTCATCCTTCATGTTTGTTCAATAACACGTCATGTGCCGTTAAAAATCCGCCTAGTCTAGAAGAGATTCAAGTCTTCTGGGAGAAAGATTATGGAGATACTTGTCAGCTAAATGAAGACGCTTCAGATATATCACTCTTTCGTAACTTTTGCTAAAGACAAAGGTTGCATGCTCCAGAGGAAGAGTGTCCACTAATCTCTGATAAGAAGTGAAGAAGATTACCGCTAGAACAAAGAACTTTTCAGCGCCAAGGCCAGATAAAATCAACAACTTTTGGTGGAAGAAGTTCACTTATACGCACCAACATCTAGCTCGTATATTTACTACATTCTTAAACGGAGAACAACCCATTTCGCAGTGGTAAGTATAAGAACGCACGTTATTGCTCCCTAAGACCGGAAATTTGTCAAATCCAAAGAACTACAGGCCCATAACTGGTTTAAACACCAGCTACAAGCCATTCACTGGAATCCTCAAATAGAGGATATTAACATCTATCGAGCCGGTATGGAGTGCAATAGTTAAACAACGTCGATGCAAGAGAGGGCTGGCAGGTTGCAGGGAGAACTTGTTAATAGAGAGGTGTATTACCCACGACTCGATAAGGTATCGACACAATCTGCCCATGGCTTGGATTGACTGCTGTAAGGCATTCGATAACATGCACCATGAGCTACTTATTATGCTCCTTGAGTGCCTGGAAGTGCTTTTCAAAAATAGTAAGATGCATAAAAGAGCTTATGCTCTTGTGGCGAACAAAATTTGTCGTAACATCTGACAAAAGACACATGACTACCAGCTATATCACATATAAGAGGGGGGTCTTGCAAGGAGACTCTCTAAGTCCGATACTTTTCTGCATCTCCCTCTTGCCTCTATCTATTGTGCTTCGATACCTATGTGGCCCGCCGAACATCAGCTAATATAAGGCGAACCACCTTTTATACATGGATGACCTTAAACTCTTTGCTTCCTTGAAAGAGGACCTCAAAATCCTTGTGGAGGCGGTGAATAGGTACTCTGAGCTTCGGGCTGGACAAGTGTGCCTGTGTCCACCTACACCAAGCACGACAAGAAACTACATCATCACGTGACGATCAGGATGTTCAACTCATAGGTGAAAATACCATTCAACATCTTGGTAATGGAGAAACATATAAATATCTTGGAATACCGCAAGCGGGAACCCAAAATGTGCGCGTGTTAAAAACGGCCCTTGAAAAAAGGTTTGAGCAAATTCTCAGAAAAATTTGGGCTTCCGAATCATCTGGAAAGAATGAGATCCAGGCCGCCAATGTAAGGCCGTTTATATACTGCTCTACACGTGTGTTGCAGTAAAATGGAACGTCGATGAGTTGAAGCAACTTGACTGAACACACGCAAGATGATGACAATCCATCGAAGACATAATCCTAGATCTTCCGTACCTCGAATGTACCTCCTTTGAGAAGAACCGTTCGGGCTACAGGCTGCTCAGTTCTAAATAGTGCAGATTCTCTTATGTGACTCGTACATCAACATGAAGTCGTCAATGCTGCGGCGTTTCCATACCGCGCTGCAGAGGAGCTTGGCCTCTGATTTGATTCCAGCGATTCTACACATGGCCTAGCATCAGTAACACTTTCGGTGCTCAAAAGTCGTGTATAGGAAGCAGAATATACGCTTCTACTAAGAGGACATGCTGATAAGCCCCTTCATTGTAAATTGCACGGCATCATACGTAGAGAAGAGCTCTCGATAGGTCTGCCCAACAACTTTTTTAAGTCTGCAGGAACGAGATCGGAGGCTAAAAGATTTCTTTTTACCTGTCAAGATGGCATTACAGACACACTGAGCGTGCAAGGAAGTGCCCGAAACACTTGGAAATGTTCTCAGTGGATGCTTAAAGCATGCACGGTACGGGTACCTAAAGCGACTCAAAGCTACTCTAAAAGTGATATATTACCATCTTAGGCACTTCTATGATTGAATTCTCGGCACGAGCCGATGGTAACATCACGGAAAAGGAGGAAGAAAAGCGGGCAAAATATAAAGAACTTCTTTTCGAGCTGAGCAAACTATAGCAAGGCTACAAAGTCCATCTTGTAGTTCTCATCATCGACTGTCTTGGAGGTATGAAGGCTTCGTTTCTTAGAAAACTCAACAAAATTCCGGTTTGCCAGCGTCAGGCTGATTCCCTTGCGAACCGGATTCAAAAAGCTCTTCTTCTGGGATCACTTCATCTGGTCCGACAACACTGTTCCTCATAACATTCTACGAAGATTGGTAGCTCTAGAAAAGTATCCAGTGGTGAAACCTTTATCTCTAACTGTCCCGTGTGAGGCGTAAGCTCATCTGCGGCTAGAGACCTGACTCCAAGGAACAGTATTGCACGATGCTATCTCGCGTAAGCCCGCTCTTGCTTACCTTCTAGGACAGAATGAGCAGAAGTGAATGACGCACACGTTCCAATTGCGTCGGGATTCGTTGCTTTCAGGAACCATGATCGTATCTTCCGGAGCCTAAAACTTCTCACATAATAATAATACGTTGCGGGAACTCACATTAGCAGTGATGCGTAAAGTTTTTGTGTTCGAAACCAATTACGAATTTTGGTTCGAAGGAATGCTTAAAACTAGGCTAAACTAATGATAACTACATGTTTTTTGGGTCGCTGAATCCGAATCCGAGGTCAAAAAAACCGTAATCTTAAAAATGTAGTTTTCAGAGCATGCCACATTTCCAGAAAGTTAAAAAGGCATAAGGAACGAATTCATGAAGGCAATAAAATGATTTTAGAAAATTATGATCTTGGCGTTTATAATGATATTATTTCTATATAGGTAGGCTATTGATATCTTAATAGAGCTCGTTAGAATAAGTTTTTGTTTGGATGCGCGGATTATGTTTTATTCGTAAAACAAAACATTAGAAATGAATTTGAATTAAATTTGTAGACAAACGACATAAGCTACGAACAAAAAATTAGATAAAAGTTGGTTACTCAAAAAGTAGCCGCAAATTTCTTACTTATCACTTTTTGATAGGATATGGAGTTTTCGTTCTAATCGTGAAAAATAACATTGAAAAAAATTAAACTCTTGAAAAAACGATGCAAAGCACAAAAAAAATTAATCAACAAAAGTTGCACCGCAAAAAAATATCTATACATTTTTTATTGGTCATTGTTTGATCGAACGCGTTGTTTTTGTTTTAATCGTAAAAAATAACATTAAAAATGAAAAATATTTTTTTTTAAATAACGACACAAATACGAAAAAATATTAAAAGATAAGAGTTGTTTACTCAGGAAGGATCTACAAATTTCTCATGAGCCATTTTTAGATAGGACGAGTATTTTATTTCTTATTGTAAAAAATGAGATTGAAAAAAAAATTAAATTTGTGGAAAAACGGCAATTTAATGCAAAATTGTCTCTCCCATCTGTTCCTTTCTGCATTTACCAAACATCTTACTTTTTTCAAAAAGGTAATGTTTTTTTTTTATATAGGTGTAATTTTTTGCTCTTTTTCTGAAAGTTGTTGAATACAGTCAAATAATAAATTACTTTTTAAAAAGAAAAAGCCTGCAAGTAAAACTATTTTCCACTTATTTCAGCACTAAGGTACCATTAAAATTCCAACCTAAAATCTTAAATTTTGATTTTCAATAAAAAGCTTCTTTCATAAGGTTTTATACACTGAACGTTTCGTCTTGCAATTAGAATTTTTACTATTTTTGTAAATTAAAAATTAAATTTTTAGTCGCTATCCAAAGACGATTTTTAAAACCCACAATATTTAAACCTCCAACTTCTTAAATGATTCACTCTTGATTGTTTAACTTTTTCTAATCAAATTAGTTTTCTTCTAATTAAGCAACTCCTGTCACTTTGAAAACTTCTGTTCAAGCGTCAACTTTTGTTTAATCTTCAAATGGTGATTTCGATTTTATAGAGTGTCATTTCGCCCTCCAGAAAAATTTCCATTTTTTTGGTTATCTAGTTCTGTACTGCAACTCTTCAGTTCTCTTGCATATTTGCAATTCAGTATAATAAAATTGATTCGAATTGAACTTGATGTGGTTTATGAACAGGAAAGGATTACAAAACTTTATCTATTACATATTTTGGAATTAGTGAAATTGGTTCAGAATGAATTGCTACCTGAACATTCACTAAGGTAAGGTACATAGGGTTACTCACGAAGCCCTAAAAAACATTCGTTTTTAGATTACTTTTATTGGTTTGATGAATCATTTAGAAGAATCGTAAAAAATACTGCTGAAATGTAGAAGAGATCAATCTAAATTTACTTTAAACATAAATTATCTGATTTTCTCAAGGTAAAATGGAAGCGCGGAATTATCTACAGGAATAAATTATGTAATGCGAAATAACAGTTATGATGTCACTAAGCTCCAGAAAGAAGTAATTGGGGATTAATTTTCATGAAGGGGAAAAATACAAATACCTCAGAATGGTATATATACCCGACAAATCAGAATATTTATTAGTTACGCCGTTCAAAAAATTCCACGTTGGTCAGTCTTTCCTCTATTTTGGAGTAATGAGGATCCTTTGTACTGTGGTATTCACCTTGCTCAATATTCTTGATTCTATTGGTAAGAATTAAATAAATTAGTGTCGTATTTTTGCTACCTAAGATTTATAGACAGATTTTTACAGTTTACTTATCACATACATTTATTAAATTATCTTATTATCATTTTGAAATTTGAAGACCAAGAACAAGCATTACATAATAGAAGAAAGGTAATGTTGGAATCAAAATTTTTCCACAATTTCAGCAAAATAATCTATGTCACATAATTTATAGAATGAAAGAATTAAACTCTTAGATCATTAAATGTGCTATAAGAAAAATTTACTATAAGAATAACAGTTTGTCCTACAATTTTTATTTTCCTGAATTACCAATTGATCACTGAATTTCGTGATTAGTAAGAAAGAGAAAATGTGTAAATAATTCTTGCTTTTACATTTCGAAGCGAAACATTATAAATACGCAATGCTGGTGGAGTTAATGATGCTAATTTAAACGTTTTACAATACTGCCTTTATCTTTGTTTCAATAAAGTTGGAAGTGTTACAAAATCGCGTTATCATATTAAACATTTCCATTTGTCAAGGTTTAATATCACGGGTAATTAGTGAAATTAAACTTTTTAAGTTGCAGATAGAAGGACTAAAACTAAATAATTTTAGATACGAAATTTAAGAATCTTAAATTAGATTAAAATCCAATTCAAAATGCCATTTAACGTCCAACATTCAAGTCAATGTATAAATTCCCGAAAATAAACCAAGAATCTTACGATAAAATTTGGACAAACACCACAAAATGCTTCTATTGCAATTCCTGAAAAAAATAAAAATTTGTTTCTTTGGATAAAAATAAAAAAGAGGAAAGAAAAATGAGAAGGCAAACAACCAAATCCCCTTCCTTCTCTTTTTTATTTCTTTCGTCTTTTTTATTTTTATTACTTTGAAATCACAATAAAAAAGCATGGATAATATTTACCAACGTTTCGGTGCTCACACCGGAATATTTGTAATAGGCCTCGACCTACTTAAACAAAATAAAATCGAATGATCAAATTACGCTTTCATTATTTTTAATCAATTTTTGACATAACAAATTCATGAATTTTTTCGTCTACTCACAGAAGTATCATCAAGTACGTCGCCGAGAACAAGAGACTTTCTGCGACTTGTGGGGGTTCCACAGGAACATGCAAATCATGAAGGTATACCATGTTTCCAATAAATGTATCCCCCCAATAATCATGCATATCTAGTATTATTGCCTTTTTACATTCTCATTTAAATGAGAAGGTATTAAATAAAAAAAAAGTTTTGCGGATTTTGGTAAAAAAAATTCCTGGATAGAGATTCTCAAAGTGTCTACTATACCCCCTGTATCATATGCTATTACATTCTTGCTATTTCTCATGCCGACTAGCTCTGTACTACTATAAAACAGTTTCTTGCTTCCTACAGGGTGTCCCAGTACTCAAAGGTACATTTCTATATATTTTTGAATTCCTCATAAAAAATGGAGTTGAAAATAATAATAAAAATTTGTTGTAAAGTTAATAATTATTAAGTAATTAACAATTAAAGATTAACCAATCGGAAGCATGATGAGGGTGTGTGCGCGAAAGTGTAATTTTAAATTTCCAGGAGGCTGTGGATATCAATGGTGCAACTTCACACGGCAACTTCTCGCTGAATTTCGAATTCTCTGAAATCTTTTGAATTCTATGAATTCTTTTGTATTCTCCAAATTAATTTGAAATTCTATAATTGTTTTTAATTCTGTGAATGCTTCTGAAGTTTGTGTATTCATTTACACTCTGCGAATTCTTCTCAATTGTCTGAATTCTTTTGAATTCTCTTAACTCCTTTAAAGTCTCTGAAACCTTTTGAATTCTTTTGTATTCTCTAAATTCCTTTGAAATGCTCTATTTTTTTAATTCTCCTAATTCTTCCTAATTCTTTGAATTCTTCTTAATGCTATGAATTCTTCCACTATTCCTTAACTTCTTTCGAATTCTCTGAATTCTTTCAAATTCAGTTCTTTCGTATTATCTGAATTCTCCTGAATTCCTTTAAATTCTCGGAAATATTTTGTATTCAAATAGTCTTCTGAATTCTTTTTTTTTCTTTCTTTCGATATCTTTAGAATACGCATTGAATTATTTTGAATTCCTTCAAGTGTTTTGAATTCTGTAGAATTTTTCAGGATTCAAAATATTTGAAGAAAGTTAAAGTAATTCAAAGTGTATTCTGAAGATTTCAAGTGAATTAAAAATATTCAAATGAAGGAGTTGAAACTAACCGAAGGTGTATTCTAATGATTTCAAAATAATTAAAAAACATTTTCAAAACATTCAGTGACATCGTGTGAATTCGACTTATTCAGAGTAGTTTAAAGAGTTCATAAAATTTCGAAACAATTCAAAAAATTCAGAAGAATTTAGAGAACTTAGAAGAATTCAGAGAATTTCTAAGAATTAACAGATTTCAAAAGAATTCACAGAATTCAAAATGAATTTAGATCTTTAAAAAAAATATTAAATGAAATTAAAAATAATTTAACGTGTATTCTAATGATTTCAAGGTAATTGAAAAACAATTAAAAGAATTAAAAGAATTTGGAAGAATTCAGAGAATTCGCATGCATTCAGAGAATGGCGGAAGAATTTATAGAATTAAGAAGAATTCGAAGAATTGAGAAGAATTTCGACAATTCGGAAGAATTCACACAGTGCAAAAGAATTCACAAACTTCAAAAGAATTTACAAAATTAAAAAAAAAAGTGGATTTTTCAGAAATTTGAGAAGACTTCAGAGAATTTGGAAGAATTCAGAGAATAGCGGAAGAATTCAAAGAATTAAGAAGAATTCAAAGAATTAAGAAAAATTCAGAGAATGAAGTAGATTTCAGGGAACGCAAAAGACTTGGAGAAATTCAAAATAATGTATGGTGTACTGTAAAGGTTTCAAGATAATTGCAAAAAACTTCAAAAGAATTCAAAGGACCATAAGTGAATTCTAAGAATTGTTTTGAATTCTACATAATTAGAAATACTCGAAGGTAGTAAAATAATTCAATGTGTATTCTAAAGGAAAAGATTTTTTCTAAGAATCTCGTCTCTCAGTTGCCATGTGAAGTTGCACCATTGATATTCACAACCTCCTGGAAATTTGAAAATACTCTTTGGCGCACACACCCTCATCAGTGACACAAGGATTGTCGTCCATCTAACGTATGCTTCCCATTGGTTAATCTTTAATTGTTAATTACTCATTAATTATTAACTTCACAAAAAAAATGTTTTTATTATTATCAACTTCATTTTTTATGAGGAATTCAAAAATATAAAAATGTACCTTGAGTACTGGGACACCCTGTATATATTGTCAATTTAAAACTTATTTTTTTTAATTCGTATTTTTGTAAACAAAAAACCCTCTTTGCTAGAAGACTTATTTACCCAAGCGATACGAAGCACTTTTCTGGTAGTTTCGATAAGAATGTCTTTGAAAGTGTGCCAGCAATTCATATGAATTGCAAAGAAAAAACTTTTAACATCCCTCAATTCCCACCGCTAACGGTATTATAGGCGGAAGGTTGCATGGTTAAATCTCGTCGTCCCCCCCTAATTCTTTCCGATGTTTTAGAAATTCAATTATATAAAATTGTTGATATTGTTAATATGTTCTTCAAACTCTAAGGGATTAATCACGTGACTTTTGAACTTATTGTTTACTTACTTTTTCAAATATTGCAAGCGGTTTGAAGTTATAAAAAACTACGTTTTATTTTTCCTAATTATTATTTGCCCTAATTTTAAGAGAGCCGAATTCAGTGCTTCTTTGATCATTGAATTTCGTGATTAGTAGCAAAGAGTAGATGTGTAAATAGTTCTTGCTGTTACATTTTGAGGCGAACACTTGTAAATACGTAATGCTGGTGGAGGCAACGGTGCTAATTTAAAAGTTTTACAATGCTGTCTTCAGCTTTGTTTCAATACAGCTGAAAGTGTTGCAAAATCGCATGCTCATATCAAACATTTCCATTCGTGACGTCTTAATATCACATGCAACTAGTGGAATTAAACTTTTTTCGATGCATATAGAACAACTCAAACTAAATCATTCTAAGCATTTTGATGGGATATTCTTAATAGGCCTCAATCGACATAAAAGAAATAAAAGAGAATGATCGAATTAAGCTTTTATTATTTTCAATCAAATTTTAAAATTACAAATTAAAATTTTTTTTTCTTTTTACAGAAATATCATCAAGTACGTCGCCGAGAACAAGGGACTTTCTGCGACTTGTGGGGGCGCCTAAGGAAAATTCAAATCATGAAGGTAGCCCTAGTTTTTAATTAATGGATACCCCCAATAACCATGCATATCCAATATTAATGCCTTTTCACATTCTCATCTCAATGAGAAGGTATTGTGTGAAAATAGGGTTTTGCGGATTTCATCAAATATTAAAAAATCTTGAGAAGAAAAACGGTTTATCTCAAAAAGATAAACAAATTTTCTCAAGACAATTTTTTGATAAAACGCATATTTTTCATTTAATCATTTTTAGATATGATGCGTAGTTTTTTTTTTAAATTTCAATCTTATACTTTTCTTGGTAGGCCCAGGTCTCGCTACCGTACAGCACAGCAGGTGAAGATACAGTATTATATATTACCATTTTAGTTTTACCTGATCTATTTTTACTTCTAATAATGGATCATACTCTGCCGATAACCTTCTTACTCTCGTTTATACGCCTACCTATTTCAACATCTCTCTTTGCGTTAGCAGCAAAACAACTGATAAAACGCACTTATCAACTTGTTCTATCCTCTCATCATCTAAGAAAATGTTGCATACTCTTTCACACCCTTCTCTTCAAACACCATTATTTTTGTTCGATTCACAATAATTCTAAGATCCATGTTCTTCATGCTAATATTTAGTTTGCTCAACATTCTTTGCAAGTCTTCTGTCCCGAGATCCTGACCTTCGTCGTCTAAGGTGGATATTCTGAGACATTTGTCAATGAATATGATAAATAGCCAAGAGGACATAACGCATCTTTGGCTAACACTTCGCCTAATATCGACACTGTCAATTAGATGCCCATGGACCCTCAGACAGTTGACAAATTATGTTGACTAATACGTTGAGATTATAACCACATTCCAAACTCAGGATATATCAACATGCAATTGTATACTATAAAAAAATGTCATCCTCTATTTCTCGTTGCAGAATTAAGTTCACAGTTGGAGTATTTGCCCAATGGCGAGCTTATTCATGGTGTTTCTCGTAGCAGATCTTCTCCTGCTCCTGACAGAAATTCTCCAGAAAGGACTCTTCCTCTTGCCAGAACTTTTTCTGCCAGGTCTTCTCCTCCTGCCAGGTCTCCTCTTCCTTCCGATAGTAGGAGATCCAGTTCTCCTCCCGCTAATTATCGCTTTCCTGTCATACTTGGATTTAAACTTGAAGATCTAAGATTTATTCGACTTGTTTCCCAGAAGAATCAGAACCGAATATTCGAACTTCGAAGATACTCCTTTCCTTCTGATACATCAATTCGATTGAGAACAAAACCTCGTGGCCTTAAGCGCATTCCAAGCGAAGAAAAAATTGTATTATCAACGTCCAATGGGGATGTCTTTGCAATAGTGGAAAAATTACAGAGGCAAACAATTCTTCGTGCAATATATAAACCTATTTTTGCGCCTATTATTAATGGAGGCGGGAAACGAGCGAAAATAAACATGGCCAGCGGCGCAGTCGAAGAAATGACGAAGGAAGAAATCGCGGAATGTCCATCAGGCAATAATCAAGCAATCGCAAAGAATTTTATAGTATTTCGTGTTTGAAACACAATTTTTCACTCCATAATTCAATTTGAAAATTTTTTCCGCAATTTCTTGACGTCCAAACGTATATGGATAATTCCTCACAGACAGGGACCTTTGGTGTCCATGGATTTTATGATTAAAACTACTGGTTGTATTATTGTACAACTTGGTAAAGATATTCATTTTAGTACCTTATAACAAGTTCCACAGTGAAAATCAGATTATATTGTTGTAATCCAGAGCAAAAAGTATCATGTACCCCGAAAATCCCTTTAACGGGTGCCCATACACACCTCAGGCAAATTTTGGAGTACCATTTTTATCAAAAATATTTTTATTTGATTTTGGCGCCTGCTTGTACGTCGCATTGAAGAAAAAATATCTCACTACTCATCCTTTAAGTTTTGACTGAAAACTTCAAGAACTTTCTTTACATTTAAAAAAATTCCAAGAAAACCTTGCACATTTTTTTTAGTATCCATCGAAGTAACTCGCGATAACTTTTATATTTCTCCACAAAAGTTACTGAGTAAAAGATAAACATTTGGATCATTTCCAAAACATTTGGATCATTTGGATCATTAAACATTTGGATAAACATTTGAAACATTTGGACATTTGGATCAGGTATGTGTCTGTTAAAACTTTCACTTACTCTGTAATTTTAGTATGGTAAATAAATCTTTTGTGAAACTACGGACGCATTTTTGTATCTAAAAAAACCTGTGAAAATTCAGCATACAAGACGCAACAAATTTTATACAAATTTCATAGAAGTTTTATACCTTAATCATGCTTTTAATCTGAAACAGTGACACATTCATTTAAACAAAATCATAATTCAAAACATTATGGTCCTTCGAAAGAGATTATTGAACCTATTGCAAACTCGAAAGCAAAAAATTGACTGATCAAACGTGCTCACGAGTGCTCGATAAAAGTATTGATAAATTATTAGATATTGAACAAATCCAATACAGTGATTGCCTTATTGACCAATATACAAGCAGAAATTCTATTTGTAAATCAGTGTACCAATGACCAGCATCTGAATTATCTAATAAACATTGGATCGAACACAGGTAATAGTGAGTTTCACTTCTTTTCATTCCTATACATTCCTAAATCGAAATAAAAGTCCGATCTCCTTTCCCAACAAGCAATAAATAACAATGGAAAAACTAAAAGGTCTTACGATTAGTCGCAAACAATCTAGAAAATCAGGTAGACGTTAACCTGCTAACTAACCGCAGGTAAGTTAAATTTATTACTCGTTTTGAATCAATTACAGAGGATGACAATTTAACATCTATACAAAAATTCCAGTGTTTAAGAAGTTCTTTAAAAGGAGACGCCGCACAGTTAATACAATCTTTAAGCACATCAGCAGATAATTATAAAACACGTTGGGATCCACTTGTACAAAGGTAGGAAAACAATCGATTGATTATCAACACACATACAAAACGTTGATTGGATTTCCTTCAAGATTCAAAGTTTGATTATACCTCTCTCAAAAGATTTAATAATCATATTTTAACACACACTCGTTCGTTAAAGTCTCTTGATGCACCAGTTGATCAGTGGAGCACTATATTGATTCACGTAGCCTTAAACTGGAATTGGTAGCTAAGCAAAACACAAAAAAAGAATCAGGTAAGACAATCCAAAATGGTCATCATCAGAAAAGAATGCACAAAGAAGGGTCAGCTTGGCTACAACTGCCACGCGCATTTGTAACTATTGTGAAAAAATCACTTGATATTTGAATGCGAAGAATTTTTAAAACTACCGGTTGAAACAATGATAAAAGACATTAAGAAGAGGCAACTGTGTCTGAACTGTTTTAGACGTGGGCATTTCAGTGCGGATTTCAGACCATTATCATGCAAAACAATCACAAGGGAATAATTATAAAAATGATCAAAATAATTCTGATGTATCACTAAGTGCTTATTTTGCAGGAACAGCTAGCTCGCAGGTGGTACTTTCAACCGCAATAATTAATGTTATTGACAGAAAAAAAAAACAAACAGCACTTTTTGGATATGGGATCGCAACCGAATCTGATCACTAGCAACTTCGTATGAAAACTTCAATTGAATTGTAAAAGGACAGAAGCAATTATATATAATATCTGTCATTTCATAATTATTCTGCAACAACGTGTGGCCCTTTAATGTTTCGTAGTCCCGGTCAGAAACCCTTATATTTTCGGTTGGGTGACTGTTCGGTCACGTGTCCGTTCGTCTGTCTGTCCATCTGTCCATTCGTCGTAATGTTTTTTTAAGGAGGAAAAATGAGGGAAGGGGCAAGAAGATGGTGTAGGGGGAGTACCAGAAAGGGTTACATCGCCCGCAAACCCTTCTTTTTCTCCAAACTCAAACAATTTCCGGTTTTCTTTTAAGTCTTCCGAATAGCCTTGAAGAATTCCATGCCCACACCTGCAAATAAGGATTATAAACATGACGTGAAATCTGATAAGTTATTATTGTTTTCAACATTATAAATTAACTAAAGCATCTTTTTCAGTTTTATAACCTTCTCAACTGTTTCTTTTTCGCTTGCGAACAGCTTCGGTGCCTCTAGAAGGCCCAGGCACATTTTCTTGGTCTTCGAAATTCATTTTCCACTTCAAATTTCATTTGCGAGATGGAAAACAATACCGGCAACACGTGGACGAAGGCTGAATACATTTAAGACAATTGCAAATGAATGTCGCGTAATGGCCGGAAGAATTTTAGAAAATTTTTAAACTAATAAAACGTGTTTAAAAAATTCATTTTCTTCTAATGAAGTAACTTAATACATTAGATGTAAGTTTTTCCTTTTTTTAGACTGAAAATAGCACTATTTATCTAGTGATCCGCAACCAAGCCTGTTCCAACCTTAGGTTTCTGTCAATGTGAGAACTTCTGCTCAGGCGTAAAGTTTTGTTTTATCTCTGAATGGTGATTTCGATTTATAGAGTTTTAATTAGCTTTCCAGAAAAATTTCCATTTTGTTGTTTTGGAATTATTGAAATTGATTTAGAATGAATTCCTATCCAAACATTCAGCAAGGTAAGGTATGTAGCATTACTTACTAAGCGCTAAACACCATTTTTTTAGAATTCTTTTTTTGGTTCGATAAATCATTCAGAAGAATCGTATAAAGTATTGCTACAACTAATAAGAGAATAATTTAAGTTTACTCCAAACATAAATTATCTGATTGTCTCAAGGTAAAATGAATGCGAAGAATAATTTATCTACGTGAATAAATTATGTGATGCGAAATAACAGTTATAATGTCACTAAGCTCCACAAAGAAGCAATTAGGGATTATTGCTCATGAAGGAGAAAAATACAACTACCTCAGAATAGTATATATACCCGACATATCAGACTATTTAGTAGTTACGCTGTTCACAAAATTCTACGTTGGTCAGTCTTTCCTGTATTTTGAAGTAATGAGGATCCTTTCTATTGTGGTGTTCACCTTGCTCAATATTCTTAATTCTATTGGTAAGAATAAAATAAACTAGTGTCATATTATTGCTACCTAAGACTTATAGACAGATTTTTACAGTTTACTTATCACATACATTTGTTAAATTATCTTATTATCATTTTGAAATTTGAAGACAGCGAACAAGCCTAACATAATAGAAGAAAGATAATGTCGGAAACAGATTTTTTTCACAATTTTAGAAAAATAATCTACGTAAGATGATTTATAGAATGTAATAATTAAACTTTTGAATCTTTTAACGTACCATGAGTAAAATTTTCTATAAGCTAAACAATTAGACAAACATTTTAGAATTCTAATTTATATTTTTCCGAATTAACATATGTCCTGATTTTTATATTTTCGAATAAATGATCATTATAATTCCTAAAGTTCCAAATTAACGTTTTTCGTAATTTTCAAAGTTCGGAATTACCGTTTGCCCTAATTTTTATGTTTCCGAATTATCATTTGCCCAAGTTTTGAGAGTTCCGAATTCAGCGCTTTTTTGATCATTGAATTAAATTGAAATGAAAACTTGTGAATACATAATGCTGCTGGAGGTAATGTAGCCAATTTAAAAGTTTCACAATACTGCCTTTATCTTTGTTTCAATAAATTCAAAAGTTTCACAAAATCGCGTTCTTATATTAAGCATTCTTATTTGTCACGTTTTAACATCTTGGGTAATTAGTGAAATTAAACTATACAAGAAGCAGATAGAAAAAGTCAAACTAAATAATTTTATATGGTAGAAATGAAATTTTTTCTATTTCATAATTATGTGATGCATCTCATCTACGTAAATTATACTGGAGTATTAACATATTGAAGGAATATTCCTAATATGCCTAAACCAACTTAGGTGAAATGAAGTAGCATGATCAAATTACGATTTTATTATTTTCTATCAATTTTAAAAATTACGAATTCATAATTTTTTTTCTTTTCACAGAAATATCAGCAAGTACGTCGCCGAAAACAAGGGACTTTCTGCGACTTGTGGGAGTGCCTCAGGAACATGCAAATCACGAAGGTAGTCCTAGTTTTCGAAAAATTGATCCCAC